>CM039605.1:425947-549618 GCA_022457205.1 Saccharum spontaneum | reverse complement strand
CGTAATGGAATCACCAACATTTTGGGCTTACCCAAGGCATGAGGCTAGTTGCAAAGTCTCGAACACAACAGGCTTACAACGAACAGACCTTAACCGACAAGGCGGAAACACTACATTGAGACTCCTTTCCCAATGCATGTTAGCAGTGGCCAAACCACCCGCCCGATCTTTCAAGTTCATTCTCATACTTCATTATTCATTAAATATGCCGTCATGGCTATGTAAACATTGCATTTAAAAGCTTAACTTTTAAGCATAGCGAAGCATACTACGCATTTTCTGTAAAACAGGTATCAATGTTGATATTGCAATAATCAAGGATGATAATGCAGCAATTAGGTTATCACTCAACTCCTAATTACTTAATGCAGTAAACCATAATATAAATTAATAAAACATTTGTCAAACTCAAGGTAGGGTTTAAATGCACCGGGGCTTGCCTTGCTCTGACACGACGACCGACTCAGACTCGAGGACTCCAACGTCTGGTCCGGAACCCACCGACGATCGCTCTTCTCCGGAAGCTTGTTCGGCGACTTCGACTTCCTCGAAAGCGGAAACTACACGTGTACATAACATGTTTTAACATGATGCTCGATGATAAACATGATGCTTGATGATAACATGCTATGAGTTACGACTTGAGTACAACTTCCCTTCACGGTATAGTCGCAAACAGAAAACCTACTAACTAGTAGCGACGATTCCAGCGATACCAGCTTTTAACCTAAACAAGTTACTAACAAGCTCAAACATGAAATTAAGGTGCCAAAGATCACCAAAGGGTAGTGACCTAAGGACATCACTCAATCAAAAGGGCACACAACACTTAAAGTTCTCAAATTAACATTTATTTACTATTTAAATAATTAGGGCATAATTAGAAGTTGATCAAACTTTATCTAAACAAGCTCAAACTTTTTCTATGGATTAAGAATGATTTATAACAGTGTCATAATAAATTTCATAATTTTTGGATTAATAAATTAATTATTAAAATTCCTGGAAGTTGCATTTAATCTTTATTGGAACCAATTAATTCTACTGCACAAATTATTCAAATTCATGATTTAACATTTTTCCTAGATAGTTTATACATTGAGAAGCTTACACAAAAATTTTCATAAATTATGGAACTCTACACAATTTTTAATGAATTAAACAAATAGTAGCACTATTCATTATTTGAAAAAGAAAAACAAAAACAAAAACCGAAACGGGTTGCTTCCCTTCTCCCCTCCGGTCCGGCCCACAGAACGGCCTGCTCGCGCGCGCGCTCGCCCGCGCTTGCACTCGGCCCAGCGACGCGGCCCAGCAGGCGGCCTGCCTCGCCCGCGCTCGCGCGCTCTCTCTCTCTCTCTGACAAGCCGGCCCCAGCTGTCATCGCCAACCTCCCGCTCTCTCCTTCTCTCCCGCGCGCTCGCTCGCTCTCCTGGGGTGGCCGGCCGGTGACCGAAGCCTCGGTCGACAAACTGACCCTACCATCACCATCTACACCACCCCACGACTCCGTTTTGCTAAGTAGCGCCATGGTTCGAGCCCTAGCGACCCATGAGCGATGGCGATGGCGGCACGGTGGACACGGGAGCAGCATGCCGGCGCACACAAAGCGGTAGAGACTAAATTGAAGGGTTGGGGAGCATCAGTGGCTCACCGCGGTTGCAGTGGAGCTCTCGGTGGCGACGGGGAGCGGCTGGAGTGGCCTGGCCACGGGAAGGCGAGGATGGCGGGCGGTCGCAAAAGGTGTGCACGGGAGCAGGCGGTGCGGAGGTTTGGGTGCGAAAACGGTGAACTCCGATGGTCCACGAGGTGCGCGAGGCTGAGGCGGAGCTAATGGTGCGGTTGGCGTGGCCGGAGATGGCCCGACGGCGGCAGCGGCGAGCGGCGGAGCTGCGGTGGCGGCGGTGGCGAAAACGGACAACGTCACTGTGAACGCTAGGTATTTATAGCAGGCGGTCACGCTACAGAGCTGAACTGCTCGCGTCGTCGCACTGGCGTTCCCGACCGCACGCGAAGGCCATGGAAGGCCACGGCGGCGATCGGCCGGCGCCGATACCGGCCGGTGGCTGTCGGTGATTGGCGTGGCACTGTAGCTTCCCCCCAAAACTCTGAATTCAAACTAATTTTTTAAATTACTTTCAAATTCATGTAACAACTTGAAAAACTTCCAATCTATGAAATCTTCAGAATTTCAAGCTCTACAAGTTTTGTATTGAACACTTTTTCAAATTCTAACTGGATTTTGAAATTTGAGTTTAAATTTAAAAGGGGACACATTTTTGGGATTTGGTAATTTAGAAATTACTTTTGATTTCATATTGAAACTTCAAAATCTCCAAACACCAAAGTTGTACATCTCAACAAGACCTACAACTTTGCTATTCAAAACATTTTCAAATTCTGCCTCCATTTTGAAATCTTAGTTTGGGGACAAAAATGAGTTAAAACTGAAATTTGTTTATTTTCAAAATTGCTCCACATTTTACACTAAAACTTTGAAAATTCAAAACACCAAAGTTGTAGCCCTTGAAAAGTTATACAAACTTGGTTTTGAACTTTTTCCCAAATTTTGCTTAGATTTTGAATTATTTCAAAAGGGGTAAAACAGGGTTTTGAAATTTAGGGTTTTCAGAGGAATTTTCAATTGGAATTTGTTGCTACTTTGATTTGTGATTACTTAGTGATCAAAACGTCACCCAAGGGCATCATTTGGACCAACATGACATGGTTGACCAAATGCCACTCTTGGTTGACCAATTTAGCTTTTAGAAATTCTTTTACATTTCTCCCTAGATTTGTATTTAAACTCGAATCGAAAAAACTCGTGACAAGTTTTTGGACTCCAATTCAAACTCAAACTTGGAACTTTATTTTAGGTGTTGTACTTGAGCTCATACCCTACACTTGACACTAGTGTGCAACACAGTCACACACCTCAAATTACGCAGGGCATGGACTAAGTATTTGCGGTGGCATTCGAAATTAGGGTTTTTGGGTTCAAATCACACCACTAAGAAGCACATCCAATCTAGATAAGTAAACTCGTTTTAGTTGATGCATAACAAGGTAGATTAATTAGCACTATAACACCCGGGGTGTTACAGCCCTTCCCCCTTAAGAAATCTCGTCCCGAGATTTAAAGCCTTGAGTTAAGTAATGGAAAAGAAAACGTGTCAAGCAAACACATCCCAGACTTGTCTACAAAACAGGTAGGGGGTTTTCTATATTACAAAGACTTGAAAATGTAGGTTACAGTTTATAGAAGAAATTGCAACCTAGATAGAAGCAAAGAACTCTGGGAAATTCTCCAACAGGTAATCCTCCGATTCCCAGGTGACTTCCTCTTCTGAATGTTGATTCCATTGTATTCTGTACCATTTAGTTGTTCTACTTTGGGTAACATGATCTTTTTGATCCAAAACTCGAACATGATGTTCAGAATATGTCAAATCCGGTTCAAGTTCAACTCCCTCAACATCAACCACTTGATCATGTACTTATAGACACTTCTTCATTTGTGATACATGAAATACATTGTGCACGGCTGACAGTTGTTCAGGCAGCTTTAACTTATATGCCACCTTTCCACATTGTTGAATGATTTGAAATGGACCAATATAACGTGGTGCGAGTTTGTCTTTGACTCCAAATCTGCTAACTCCTTTCATGGGTGATACTTTTAGATAAACATAATCCCCTACTTGGAATACCAAAGGTCTACGCCTTTTATCAGCATAACTCTTTTGTCTGGACTGAGCAACTTTTAAATTATTCTGGATCTGTGTAACTTTTTCTTCTGTTTGTTTCACAAGATCAACATCGAAAAACCATCTTTCTCCCGGTTCTGACCAATTCAATGGAGTTCTGCACCTGCGGCCATACAATGCTTCAAACGGTGCTATTTTGATACTCTCTTGATAACTATTATTGTAGGAGAATTCTGCTAAAGGTAACCACTCGTCCCAAGTGTCTGAATAATTAAGTGCACATGACCTTAACATGTCTTCTAGAATTTGATTGACCCTTTCAGTCTGACCACTTGTTTGTGGATGATAAGCGGTATTGTGCAGAAGTTTTATACCCAGGGACTCATGTAGGTGTCTCCAAAATTTGTTGACAAACTGCGTACCTCTATCAGATACAATGGTCTTTGGTACCCCATGAGACTCAGGATTCGTGCAATATATATTCTTGCATAAGTTATAGCAGAATAGTCCACCTTAACTGGAATAAAATGAGATGACTTTGTCAGTCGGTCCACAATGACCCAAATTGAATCAAAGCCTCTTGAGGTCTTGGGTAAACCAATAATGAAATCCATACTGATATCTTCCCATTTCCAGGATGGAATAGGCAAGGGTTGTAACATTCCTGCCGACTTCAAGTGTACTGCCTTCACTTTACAACAAGTGTCACATCTGGCAACATACTTGGCGATCTCAATTTTCATTTTGGTCCACCAGAATCTCTATTTCAAATCTTGATACATCTTATTACTCCCTGGATGAATAGAAAACCTTGTACTATGTGCTTCATCAAGAATGAGCTGACGTAACTCTGGAACCTTTGGGACCACTAGCCGGTTCTTAAACCATAACACATCTGCATCATCAATACTAAAATCTGTCTGTTGACCAGTTCTAACTTTTTCTTTGATGTGAGCTATTTCGAAATTTGTTCTCTGAGCAGATACAATTTGATCTTTGATTGTTGATTCTATTGTGACATTAGTCAACTGACCTTGTGGAACTATTTCAATATTCAACTTTTCTAATTCGTAACATAAACTGTAATCCATTGGCTTCACAGTCATGCAATTGCAATGATTCTTTCTACTGAGTGCATCAGCAACAACATTCGCTTTTCCAGGGTGATAGTGCACTTCTAAATCATAGCCCTTTATTAATTCCAGCCACCTTCTTTGCCTCATATTCAATTCTGACTGAGTAAAGATGTACTTTAAGCTCTTGTGATCTGTATACATGTGGTAAGTATTACCTAACAAGTAATGACGCCAGATTTTCAATGCATGAACCACAGCTGCTAGTTCAAGATCATGTGTCGGATAATGTTCTTCATGACGCTTCAACTGTCTCGAGGCATAAGCAATGACTCTGCCTTCTTGCATCAATACACAACCAAGGCCAATACCTGAGGCATCACAGTAAACATCAAATGGCTTTTCTATATCTGGTTGTGCCAAAACTGGAGCAGTTGTCAATGACTTCTTTAGAATTCTAAAAGCTTTCTCACATTCTGGAGACCATATGAACTTAGTTTGATTCTTCAACAACTCTGTGATTGGCTTGGCTACCTTTGAAAAGTCAGGTATGAATCGACGGTAATAACCCGCCATTCCCAGAAAACTTCGGACTTCATGAACTGAGATTGGTGGTTTCCAATTCAGAATGTCTTCCACCTTGCCAGGATCTACTGCTACTCCTTCGGCTGACAACACATGTCCTAAGAATTGCACTTCTCTTAACCAAAACTCACATTTATTGAACTTGGCATACAGTTGATGATCTCTTAGACGAGTCAGAACAACTCTGAGATGCTCAACATGCTCTTCTTCACTTTTGGAGTATACCAGAATATCATCAATAAACACAACCACAAATTTGTCAAGCTCCGGCATGAAAACTGAGTTCATCAGATACATGAAATGTGCCGGTGCATTGGTGAGACCAAAAGACATAACTAGGTATTCATATAGTCCATATCTGGTGGTGAATGCAGTCTTTGGGATATCTTCAGGTCGAATCTTGATTTGATGGTACCCTGATCGAAGATCGATCTTGGAAAATACCTTTGCCCCCGCAAGCTGATCAAAGAGTAGATCAATGCGAGGCAACGGATATTTGTTCTTAATGGTTACTTCATTCAATGGCCTATAATCAACACACATCCTTAAAGTCTGATCTTTCTTCTTGACAAAAAGAGCCGGACATCCCCATGGTGAGGAACTGGGTCTGATAAAACCTTTGTCACGTAACTCTTGCAATTGATCCTTGAGTTCTGCCAATTTATTGGGTGGCATTCTGTAAGCTCTCCGGGATATTGGGGCAGTACCCGGTTTTAACTCAATCACAAACTCTACATCTCTGTCTAGTGGCAGACCTGGTAGATCATCTAGAAACATATCTGGAAATTCATAGACTACCGGTATATCACAAATCTCCTGTACTGAAGTTGCACATATCCTTTCAACTGTTCTCTTTGGGATAGGAAGTTGGATAAGAAGATGAGATTTATTATCTGGTAGGTTCAACCTTATAGTCCTATGCAGTGCATCTATAAGGGCTCCTCGTTGGTACATCCAATTCATACCCAGGATTACATCTATATCCTATTTCTGTAATATTATCATTGAGGTAGGGAATATATGCCCACCTAACTCTATAGGTACGTCACGTACCATCTCCTTAGTACACAGTCGTCCCCCGGGCGACTGGATAAAGAAATCTTCTTGCATTCCCATAATTGGAATGTCATGCTTAACAACAAAGGTGCGATTTATGAATGTATGCGATGCACCTGAATCAAATAACAGTACTGCTGGATGATTAGCAACAGGAAACATACCCATCATAACAGGTTCTCCCTCTGGGATTGCACTTGCTTGAGTGTAGAACTGTTGATGCAAAAGTAGATCTGCAAACACAAAGGGCTAATACCCGAAATTGATATCCAAAGCGTGCCAATCGATTTGACCTGTTAATCGATAAGGATGAAGATACGAGCACTTTGGTCCTGACAACAGCGATACGCCCGGAAGTCACGGCCAAGAGGTACTCACGCGGAACTCGAGGATCGTCGAAGATTGCACTAGAGCAATGCAACTCGCCGAATCGATGAGAACTCGTAAAAAGGAAAAATATGCAAATTGACGAAGTCGCCGAAAGTAGATGTAAATAAGAGTAAAAGCTATTTTTTGATGTATTGATTGATTCTTACATTGCCCTTCACCCTATATTTATATCCTGATCTACAGAAACGTAACCAAATACGACTAGGACACTAAATCCAAATCTAAGAAAACACATGACTTTGATAAAACTCTAATAAACGTATACAAGGAAATTAACTCCTATCTTATTCCATAATCCGCCTCAGTTACGATGGTATTTTCATTGACCTTCTTTTTATCGGCACAATCCCTGTTCCATCGGCAGCAGCCTTCAAGTTTCTTCCATCGGCACACGCCCTGTTTCATCGGCAGCAGTCTTCAAGTCTTCTCTCACCTGCACCATTCCCTATTTCATCGGCAGCAAGCTTTAAACCCTCCTTCATCGGCAACCCTTAACCTTATCGGCAACACTTCAATTTGAATCCATACGCCGCCACCACTCATAAGCAAGCTCATTTTCATCGGCTATCAATCTACACAGTAATCTTTCCTCTGCTGATTAGCCCTTCCTGACCATCTTGACACGTGCTAAAAAATGATGTCAACACATGCCCCCCAATTTCGGAGTATAAGATATTGATGCTCCAAAATTTACTCCAGATAATGCTTGCTGTTACCTATTTCTTCAACCCATTCTCCAAGCATAACATAATCTGTTACTAAATTTAATCAAATCTAGATCTAATCTATGTATCTCAGTAAATATCGCACAATTTCCAACTGTTTTTTCCTCAATTACGGTTGAGATACCAAAATAACAATCCATCGGCAAGATCTTATCATAGCAACATCACCATTTTAGAACTGAAAGATCCTGTATCAAGATATCCTTCAAGTCATGATTACTTGCCATCAAATCTTCTGTACAATCCCTTGATTGTCGTGCGAACAATTACCATATCCATCTGAACCACCTCGATCCACCCGCGCACGGCATAGAGATAAGTCAAGAATACCCCTACCCCAAATTGAATATAAATAGATTTCTCCGTACTGCTCATCTTCCACCTTCAAACTGCAACCTTTGGCATTCTCTCTCCGGCGGCAACCCTAGCCGCGCATCCTCGACCCACCAGAGCTCCTTCAATCGTCATCTTTCAATCTCCAGTTCGTGCCCTCATCCTTCTCGAAGCAATGGCGGTCAACTTCAACGTCCCTGCGGTTCGTTCTTCTCTTATTATTTTTACTTCGACCCTTCTGGTTCCCTGCGAGTTCTTACAGTTGGTATTTTTTCTACTTCTTTCATTCTCTTGATCTTCCAAACTCAGGAACTACGCAACACATTGGTTATTCCAACCAACCAACCTCCCCTCCATTGCCTAGGTCCAATGGGTGACCCAGATCCAACCGACCTGATCAATGCAGAGGCTAACCATATTTCCTTTAAAGATCAAAATTTCTCTTTGAATCTGTGGAAAGATACATTCCGATCTTGGCCCAAACCCACCCAAGGGTGGAAAAACTGGTACTTGAGGGTCAACAGATCGATGCAAGTGTTCTAGGCAGAATGGAAGATAGACCAATGTATCAGGCTATCCATTGCCGATATACAAAAGAATGAATCCATGATGATAGCTGCCGCTCACTTTTGGTCAGATACCACAAATACCTTCATGTTCGGTCATGGCCCATGCGCCCCTACTCTTGCCGATGTATATATGCTCACCGGCTTAGATATCTCAACTGTCGATGAAGGCCACATTTTTGGCAGAAAAGCTGAGTATAGAGTGAGTACACGCAACATCGGTGGCTGGACAGGATATATCCAAGAGTACCAAAAGACTGATACTGTCAATCAAAGGGAACACGCTATATTCCTAAACATGTGGCTGGAGAAATTTATCTTCTGTGGTCGATCAGTAGGACCAACCAACGCCTTCCTTCCGGCAGCTGAACTCTTGGCCAATGGTGTCAGATTCCCTCTTGGCCGATACCTCCAGAGCTCAACCTACCATCTCCTCCACCAAGTGTCTCAGAAACTTCTACTTGGTGAACCCATCGGCAATTTGGGAGGCCCGTGGTGGTTCATCAATATGTGGTTAAATGCTCACATGCATAAGCGTCTACAGTGGGATTTCTTTGCCCAAGAATTCCCATGAGAGATCCCCGAAGATTACGTCCTTAGAGACGATGAATCGGCAACACGCCCTCCTCTCAACTTCGGCGAAGCCATAATTGTCCATCCCGGAACAGAGGCCAATGAAGATCAAATCGGCAGGTTTTTTCAGACTTTCTACCATGGTCTCCCTCGTGATCTCAGGGCTTGGGTACCCTATATTGATGAAGACAACAAGTTCCCTCTTCTTTTCAATTTTGCCGATAGTGATCTGAACCAAGATAATGATCTTATGACGGCTATCATCACCCCCAGAGCGATCCCAGCAAACACATTTGGTAGCGGGAAGAACTCCAATATTACTTATGAATTCTACAATCCATCGGCAGTGTCTCGTCAGCTGGCCTTTGGGCAACTACCAATCAAGCTATGCTTTGCCGATGTGATCAAGCCCAAAGAAATTATTACCGCTGGAACTGAATGGAGTAGGGTAGTAAGACTTGCT
Organism: Saccharum spontaneum; assembly: GCA_022457205.1. NCBI lineage: Eukaryota > Viridiplantae > Streptophyta > Magnoliopsida > Poales > Poaceae > Saccharum > Saccharum spontaneum. The sequence continues at coordinate 540,147 of CM039605.1, read as the reverse complement.
CCCGATGCCGATATCTCAAATGTTGATCTCTCCGCCTGGTCACCAGCGTCTTTCATCACAGAGTCATATAAGCAATGGTGGCAAGAGTGGAAAGAACAACTGTTTTCAACATCTGTTCACACATATCGGCACATGATCGATCCCGACTATGCTGTTCCTGACGATGCAGTAAGTTCCTTTTAACTTTTGTCTCTTTCCCCCCTTTTATATGTATATCGGTAGCTAATCTTCCCTGAAACAGGCCGATGATCCAGTTCCATCAATAAGCAAAAGTGGAAGACCCTTCAACCTCCACCCTATTTCTCCAGTCTCAATAATCGGCTACAACGCCCCTACCTTAGAGGCCTTAACCTTCCAGAGGACTCACGCCAAAACTATCACCTCCAGACCAAGACTGGCAACATCCAGGGCCACTCCAATGGCTGCTGCTTCAAGCCTAATCAAGGCTTTTAAGGTAATAACCTTGCTTACTTTGTTTTCTGCCGATACACACTATATTAACATATAACTATCAGGGTGTGAGAGCTGCAGCTGGATCGTCATCAGCAACTCTTCCAATATCAAGCACCACGACCTCTACCCCTCCTTCAGAGGTATTCTCTTATTTTTACATTTTTTTGTTGTTAAATATCCAATCTTATACCCATTTTTGCAGCAACAAACGGGCACATCGGCAAGCATGCCAAGCATGCAAGCTCCCCAATCAACACATATCGATGCCCCCAGCCAATCGTTGCTGAGACTCAAACAAAGCGCAAAGCTTTGACCGATGCTGAAGCTCAACAAAAGCGATAGAAATCTACACCAGCCCCTGCGTCCACTCCAACACCTATCAGTCAACCTACTGATATAATTGAACAAGTTGCTTCTTCTACACAAGATACACCATCGGCCATTATACCCCAAGGGCCGACTACTGATGAAGTCGTAGAAGACATTCCATCGGCATCCTCTACCGATCCTTCGCATGATTCTCTTCAAGCTGCTCCCTCAAGCCAGGCTCAAGAAATTGCCCTGAAGCAGGTAAACCGATTAACTGTTTGGTTTATAATATCCCTAGATACCACAGATAGGATTTCTAACTCTCTTTATTCCACAGGAACAAGATTCTTCCGATAGCTTGTTTTCTTTTGCTATCGACGTCTCCGATGATGACGGAGAAGAGGCGAGTTCTTCCCTGGCATTGGGAACAATATCTGCAGATACCTATGGCAAACTAGAAGCTCTCCTGAATCTACTGCAACAAGATACTGCTCAACTAGTGATCGATTCAGACCCTGCAAGGACCATCTTCAAAACGATCCGCGGCCAAGTCCCTGTCGATGTTGAAGAAACCATCTTCCCAGCAGTCCATCTGGAGAGCAGACAACTTCAATATCAAAGGGCTGTTCATCATATTGCCGACAGAGTAGCTCAGGCTCAACTTAAGGAAGAAATGCTACAGCTGAAGCAAACTGCCGATGAGAAGCACAAAAGCATCAGCAACTTGCAAGCCTCCAATGCTGATCTTAAGCAGAAAATCTTAGATCTATCGGCAAAAAGGACAGCTCTGCTTGCTGAACTGGAAAAGGTTGAAACAGCCCTGACTCAAGCCAAGCAAGAAGAAGACCAGCTTCCTGACGCTATCAAGGCCCTTCAGCAGGAACGAGATGCCCAAGCTCGTAAGGCCTTAGTTCTCAAAAAGAAACTCAAACCTGTGGAAGGAAGTGCCGATAAAGATGCCAAGGAATTGAAAGAAGCCGATGAAATTCGCCTGCGTGCGATATCGGCTATCCAAGCTTTGCTAAATTAGCGCATCGGCAATAATTGATACTTTGTTTTAACTCTAGCCGATAGGATTGTTATCGGCAATTGTACTTTTATGCATCTATCCAGATACTAGGGTAATATTTCTTTAAATATTTTCCATTTAATGCTCTGGGAAATACAACTCCTTCGAGAGTTTCGAGAATATATGCATTACCAGGAACAGATTGATTTATCCGATATGGACCTTCCCAATTAGGTGACCATTTGCCAAACTTAGAACTTTTAGTCCCAATCGGTAAAATCAACTTCCAAACCAATTCTCCATCGACAAATTCCTTTACTTTCACCTTCTTGTCATACCATCTAGCTACCCTTTTCTTATTCTCCTCGATGCTAACTAAAGCTTTTAACCGATGACCTGCTACATCTTCCAACTCATCCTTAATAAGGATATCATAATCATCGGCTGTCAATTGATCTTGAAAGCGTATTCGCCTAGAACCAATTTTAATCTCCCAAGGTAAGACTGCATCGTGTCCATACACCAACTGATAAGGTGTTACCTTGGTTGCACCATGACACACCATCCGATATGACCACAAAGCTTCATTTAATATTGTATGCCACTTCTTAGGATACTCTTTAATCTTGCTCTTAATGAGCTTGATAATTCCTTTATTAGATGCTTCAGCCTGACCATTAGCCTGGGCATAATACGGTGAAGAATTCAAAACTTTAATCCCCATACCTATAGCAAACTCATCAAATTCACCCGATGTAAACATAGTGCCCTGATCATTAGTGATGGTTTGAGGGATGCCAAATCGGTAGACAATATGCTCCTTCACAAAATCAATCATATTAGCCGATGTCACCTTTTTTAAAGGAATTGCTTCAACCCACTTTGTGAAATAATCGGTAGCAACCAGAATAAACTTATGCCCTTTACTCGATGGTGGATAAATCTGACCGATGAGATCAATAGCCCAACCCCGGAACGGCCAAGGCTTAATTATAGGGTTCATAGCCGATGCGGGTGCCCTTTGAATATTACCAAATTTCTGACATTCCTGACATCCTTTAAAATATTTAAAACAATCCTCAAGAATAGTCAGCCAATAATATCTATTTCTTCTGATCATCCATTTCATCTTGAAAGCTGACTGATGAGCCCCACATACTCCTTCATGAATTTCACCCATCAGGCCTTTTGATTCCTCTATGCTAACACACCTGAGTAAAACTCCATCTATGGTACGATAATATAATTCATCATCGAGGAGTACATACTTGGTAGCTTGGAACCTTATACGTCTTTTAACCTTTTTAGATGGAATCTTTAAATAATCAATAATTTTCTTTCTCCAGTCATCGGTATCAGCTGCTGATATTAATACTTCTTGAACAGGTTGATATCCTGAAGCATGCTGAGCCAATCGGTTAGCCTCTTCATTATGCATTCGAGAAATATGTTCCAGATGAAAATTCCTGAACCCTTTTAACAATTCCAAACACTTTTCATGATATGAAATTAGAATTTCACTTCGGCATTCATAAATCCCAGTCAACTGATTTATAACTAGCATAGAATCACCAAAGACTTCAACAACATCAGCATATACTTCCTTAAGCAATTCTAACCCTTTTATCAGGGCTTGGTACTCAGCTTGATTGTTTGTCGATGTAGCAACAATCGGCAATGAGAACTCATACTTCTTCCCCTGAGGGGAAATCAACACGATATCGATGCCTGCCCCTTCACCACAAGTAGACCCATCAAAAAAAGTGTCCACGAAGCAATTTCTAGAGAATCCACCGTGTTGCAATGTTAAGTAACGAAATCGGCCATAACCTGTCCTTTAACTGCCTTAGCCGATTCATAACGTAGGTCAAATTCTGATAATGCTAAAATCCATTTACCAATCCTACCATTCAGTATCGGCATTGACAGCATATACTTGACCACGTCATCTTTGTATATGACAGTACATTCAGCCGATAGTAAATAATGCCTTAGCTTAATACAAGAAAAGTATAAACATAGACATAATTTCTCAATGGCCGAATACCTGGTTTCAGCATCTATTAACCGTCTGCTCAAATAATAGATAACACGCTCCTTCCCTTCAAATTCTTGAGTAAGAGCTGAACTGATAACAGTATCTTAAGTTGATAAATACAACCTAAAAGGTTTTTCATCTAAAGCTAATTGTTGTTCATCTCCTCATTTAAATTCCTGATCAGCTTTCAATTTCAATAATGGACTGAAGGCCTTGATCTTACCCGACAGATTAGATATAAATCTTCTGATGAAATTAATCTTACCGATCAAAGATTGTAATTCAGTTTTATCGGCAGGAGCAACAACCTTGTTGATTGCCTCAATAGATTTCCTACTAATTTCAATGCCTCGCTGATGCACCATAAAACCCAAGAATTGTCCTGCCGATACACCAAATATACATTTATTAGGATTCATCTTTAATCCATGCTTTCTTGCGCACTTCAATATCTTCCGTAGATCGGTTAGATGCTTTGTGATGTCTCCAGACTTAATCACTATGTCATCAATGTAGATTTCTACCAACGTGCCGATATATTCATGGAAAATAAAGTTCATAGCTCTTTGATAAGTAGCACCGGTATTTTTTAAACCAAATGTCATAACTATCCACTCAAATAATCCCACATGATCTGGACATCTAAAAGCAGTCTTGGAAATATCTTCTTCAGCCATGAATATTTGATTATAACCCGCATTACCATCCATAAAACTGATAATCTGATGCCCTACTGCAGCATCAATCAATAAATCAGCAATCGGCATCGAGTAACCATCCATCGGTGTGGCCTTATTGAGATTCCTGAAATCAATACAAACACGAAGTTTCCCATTTTTCTTGTATACAGGAACCGCATTAGAAATCCACTCTGCATATCGACACTGCCGAATAAACTTTGCCTCAATTAATTTAGTTATTTCGGCCTTAATATTAGGAAGTATATTAGGATTGCAGCGGCGTGCCGGCTGCTGATGTGGCCGAAATCCAGATTTAATAGGCAACCGATGTTCAACTATAGATCAGTCTAACCCAGGGATTTCAGTATAATCCCAAGCAAAACAATCTTTATATTCTTTTAACAAATCAACTAGTTGTTGTTTACACTTGGAATTTAACTTAGAGCTAATAAAAGTGGGCATTGGCCTATCGCCTTCACCAATATCTACTTCTATTAAATCATCTGCCGATGTAAATCCTTGACCTAATTTTCCATCATCGGCAAATCTATCCATTAAAACTCTTCTTCAGAACCGACTACTTGGATCGGTAGAATTTCGTAATCGGCAACCTTGAGGAACTCTTTTTCCCAAGCTTCTCCTGATATGCACCTGGTTCGCTCATAAGTGTCTGATTCTGCCGATGCGATGATATAAGAAGAATCACCAGGAACAACTTCAATTTTATCTCCAATCCATTATACAAGACACTGATGCATTGTAGAAGGAACACAACAATTAGCATGAATCCAATCCCTTCCTAAAAGTAGATTATATGCACCCTTGCCATTAATAACAAAGAAAGTTGTCGGTAAGGTTTTACTGCCGATGGTTAATTCAACACACACTGCCCCTTTAGCTGGTGATACATTGCCTTCAAAATCCTTTAGCATCATATCAGTCTTAGTTAAGTCTTGATCTCCCTTACCAAGCTTCCGATACATCACATAAGGCATAATATTAATTGCAGCTCCTCCATCAATAAGTATCTTAGATACAGGTTGCCCATCAACTCTGCCTTTTACAAACAAAGCCTTGAGATGTTGTCTCTCATCATCGGCAGGCTTCTCAAAAACAGCCATCATTGGATCTAGCGTCAACTGAGCTATTTGGTCAGAGAAAACAGCCTCTTCTTCGCTATCAGATAGAGCCAAAAATTCCATCAGCAACATAAACACCATATTGACATCTGCCGATGGGCCTTTATTTTTGTGTCTTATCTGCCACTGCTGATTACTAGATCTCTCATTGGAGGAACTTCCTTCTTGATATAAATCTTTTTGCCGCTCTCGTTGCATTTTCCTCTTCTGTGTCTTTGTCAAGCCTTCTGGACACCATTGAGGAAGTTTAGTTTTCCACACTGGCTGATAAGTCCTGGTTGTCTCCACGCGACGTATATTAGGATCCCTGTAAAATATTTCTTCATCAGGAACTCTTGCATTTGCCATCTCTTCAAGTTCCTCTTGGTTTCTCAGAAAATATGCAACGCGTTTACCAAGCCTTTCATGTACACTGAGCCTGCCCCTCAGCCGATCATATACTGATGCTTTCCTTCTGATCGGCTCATTAATGGACAAACCTTGATTACCAGATTGAAACCTTCTTATAGGACGATTAACTCCATAATAACCATTGCACTCTGGGCAATCTTCAACAGTAGGTAACTTAATACCTTCCTCCCAACAATGAATAAAAAACGGACAATTCCAATGATCCTTATGCCGATTCCACTCTTCTCGACGTCTTTCCTCTTGCTGTTGTCGATACCAGTCCCTTCGTTGACGCCAGCCTTCCTGTTGTCTTTGATGAGTAATCACGATGCCAGATCGAGGAGGCTTTCTAGAACTGCCACTTTCTGTCAATAGCCCCTTGCCTTTTGCACCATCGGTGGTTATCCGATGTTGGGGATCCACTGATGCATTCTTTTCAGCAGCTTCCGACGTCAACACTTTAATTTTACCTTCAGCATCCAACATATTTGCCGGAAAAGGATGTTGATCAATTTTCATCGGCTTCTAAATCTTGGAATTGCCAAATTTTATCCTCCCAGATTCAATAGCTATCTGTAACTGTTGTCTAAATACTTTGCACTCATTTGTACTGTGTGAAGTTGCATTATGCCATTTGCAATACAGCATATGCTTCAACTCTTATGCCGATGGGATCACATGATTAGATGACAACTTAATCTGGCCCTCTTGAAGCAAAAGATCAAATATCTTATCAGCTTTGGTGACGTCAAAAGTAAACTTTTCTGGCTCTTTGTGACCAAAGGGACAAGATATCGGCTTCTTATTCTTAACCCACTCAGCCAAACCGATAACTGGTTCTTCATCTGAATCAGAATCTTCTACCTCTTCAACAAATGAAACTTTCTTGTTCCAATTCCTTTTAGGTTCAAAAATCCTAGTGTCTTGATCAGAAATCCTTTGCACTAAATGACTTAGGCTTTCGAACTCTTGAGAAGCATATCTGTCCTTAAGGTGTGGCAACAATCCTTGAAAGGCCAAATCAGCAAGTTGCCGATCATCCAACACCAGGCTATAACATTTGTTCTTTGCATCTCGTAGCCTTTGCACAAAGCCTTCCATCGATTTATCATTGTGTTGTTTCATTTTTACCAAATCGGTAAGCTTCTTTTCATGAACTCCAGCAAAGAAATATTTTTGAAATTACTTTTCCAGATCAGCCCAAGTAATAATAGAATTTGGCGGTAATGAAATAAACCATGTAAATGCTGATCCAGATAGAGATGATGAAAACAAACGAACTCTCAATTCATCTCTACAAGCTGCCTCTCCACATTGAATAATAAAACGATTAACATGCTCCGTGGTTGATGTATCATCTTGCCCAGAAAACTTAGTGAAATCTGGTACCTTGTAACGTTTTAGGAGAGGAATTAAATCATATGCCGGAGGATATGGAGTCCGATAAGAATAAGTATTAACTTTGGGCTTGATCCCAAACTGATCCTTCATAATGTCTGCTATTTTATCGGTCCAAAAGGCATCAACATCTTGTTGACGATATGGTTAAATTTCCACCGGAGGTACTTGTTGATACCCTTCTACATATCTTTGTGGCCCACGATCTCCAGCAATTGGCATATTTGCCACTATTTGTGGTCCATTAACCTGCTAGAAAGGATTAATCGGCTGAGCCGCCGATGCTTGATTCTGAAAACCAGCATGCATGTGACCTTGATGAATACCTGTGGCTTGCTGATTTGGCTGAACTGTATGTTGAGTGGGAAACTGCCCTGACCAATTATTAGTATTCATTGGTACAAAATTTGCCGATGGCTGGTAGCTTGTTGGCATTGCTAGATAATTACCTCCAACTTGAGGCATAACCTGGACTCCAGGTTGACTTACGATAGGAGCCTTCTGCTGCATCGGTAACAAATTTACCGATGGATTTGAACTAGATGTTTGACCCAAAGACACCTGGAAACCTCCTAGAGTTGGTTGTACAGTAGTTGCTATAGTATATTGAGGCACTTGAGCTATCGACGAACCAGCCGATGGCATAGGAGCTTTTCCCGCTGCGTCAAACACTTGAGATAATCCGTTGTTGAAAGCAGATGGCTTTGGAGGCATACCATATCCCCACCAATTAGCAGGAGTCTGATTATTCTGTGGTACAGGACCTGATAAAGCCGATGCTGATAGATCTGTATTAAGCTGAACTCGTCCTGATAATGCTGAATCCGGACGCATCGGTGTAGACTGTACGTTAGATAAACCTACTGATACTGGAGGAGAAGAAATCTCTATACCCGCAACGGCCGGGGGAGCCGATGGAGCAATAGCAGATGCTGATTCTGGTTGATGATAAGCAGGCCCAACGTAATGAGGTGATGCTTGTCCTTCTTTGAAAGTTCAAATCACAGCATTATGAACAGTATTGGACAGCACATTGGAGTGATTAATTAAAGCATGATTCACTGCAGAATTAACCATCTCTTGAAGTTTACCCGGATTAGAATCAAAGGTAACTTGCCGAGGCAACGGCAAGTCTTGCTTCTGGATGACTTGTCCACTTTTGTTCAAGCTGAATGACTTCAAGCAGAGCTGTTTGTATTCTTCTATAGCCCTCTCCATAGCCTGCTTCTGATCATCCTTAAGATCTTCTTCTGTTACCGCGATGATGTTCCCCGCATCGATCTCAGGATTAAGCATCTTGACTAGATCTGTCCCACCGGGCGTGCCAAAAGATGTGTTGATGCAAAAGTAGATCTGCAAACACAAAGGGCTAATACCCAAAATCGATATCCAAAGCATGCCAGTCGATTTGACCTGTTAATCGATAAGGATGAAGATACGAGCACTTTGGTCCTGACAACAGCGATACGCCCGGAAGTCACGGCCAAGAGGTACTCACACGGAACTCGAGGATCATCGAAGATTGCACTAGAGCAATGCAACTCGCCGAATTGATGAGAACTCGTAAAAAGGAAAATATGCAAATTGACGAAGTCGTCGAAAGTAGATGTAAATAAGAGTAAAAGCTGTTTTTTGATGTATTGATTGATTCTTACATTGCCCTTCACCCTATATTTATATCCTGATCTACAGAAACGTAACCAAATACGACTAGGACACTAAATCCAAATCTAAGGAAACACATGACTTTGATAAAACTCTAATAAACGTATACAAGGAAATTAACTCCTATCTTATTCCATAATCCACCTCAGTTACGATGGTATTTTCATTAACCTTCTTTTCATCGGCACAATCCCTGTTCCATCGGCAGCAGCCTTCAAGTTTCTTCCATCGGCACACGCCCTGTTTCATCGGCAGCAGTCTTCAAGTCTTCTCTCACCTGCACCATTCCCTATTTCATCGGCAGCAAGCTTTAAACCCTCCTTCATCGGCAACCCTTAACCTTATCGGCAACACTTCAATTTGAATCCATACGCCGCCACCACTCATAAGCAAGCTCATTTTCATCGGCTATCAATCTACACAGTAATCTTTCCTCTGCTGATTAGCCCTTTCTGACCATCTTGACATGTGCTAAAAAACGATGTCAACAAGAACACACGTTCGGTCTTCTTCTTCTCACTCTTACCCTTCTGCACATTTAGATTGTTATTCTTGCTCTGAGGTTATTGCTGTTGTGGTACGGAAGCTCTGGGATAATTAGGATTGTACTGCCTTGGATACGGGCAGTCCTTGGAAAAGTGGCCTGCCTTTCCACAATTGTAGCTGGGAAAGTTATGGGTTACTGGAGTCTGGTTTCGAACACCAGGGGCATTCGGCTGCTGTGGATATTGCGGGATTGCGGCAGGACGGAAAAACGTCTGCGACTGAGCTGGGTATTGCGGTGGACGATAAGTTGGGCGGAAATGGTTCTAAGGGTGGTAAATAAACTTCTGGCGCTTCTTAATGCTGCCAGACGGGCTAGAAAACACTGGCTTCTTTTTCTTCGACTCTTTATGTAGTCGGGACTTCTCTTCTGACGCAATAGCCATATTGACTATCTCATGGTACGTGGCATTATAGTAGGTGACCAATACTTCCTGGATTCTGGTACTCAAACCTCTCATGAAACAACTCTTCTTTTTCGCATCGGTGTTCATATATTCAGTTGCATACTGGGACAGATGATTGAATTTGTCCACATACTGTAGAACTGTCTGGTTCCCTTGCTTCAGCGAGAGAAACTCTTCTAACTTCATGGCTATGACACCATCTGGGATATAGTGTACTCTGAAGGCATCGCGAAACTCTTGCCATGTGACACGGTGGCCAGCAGGCCGTGCGATGACCAGATTCGCCCACCACGCCCCTGTGGCACCTCTAAGTTGCTGTGCTGCAAACACGGGTTTCTGGTGCTCCGTGCACTGTAAAAGTTCAAACTTCTGCTCCATGGTACGGAGCCAGTCATCCGCCTCTAGCAGCTCATCTGCCTTTGAAAACACCGGTAGACGGGTATCGGTGAAATCCACATAAGTGGTTTCTCCTCCATTGTTACGACCTTGATGACCTTGGTTTCCATTCTGATTCTGATTCTAAGCCAACAAGGTAGTGGCATTAACCAGTGTGGCAATAGCTTCTGCCAGGGTGGATGGAAACGGTGGGGGATTCGGAGTATTATCCCCTTCCTGGGAAGTTCCAGTACCATCCATCTATTGTACACAAACCATATTTATTTACATCGCTTTATTGAATTAAAAAACAGTTAGTACAGTACTTGTATACACACACAAACTTATCTTATATTATTTCATTACAAACTTGCTCGCAAGCAAGAAACTACCTACTAAGGTTCTTAGAAAGCAGGAAAGACTACTATGTTACACAACCATCCATGTCGACCCTTCACTCCTCATCATCATCACTGATCACGATCACTCCATAACCTCTAGAGCACTTGCACCAGTGACATGACCTGCATCATCCCCACTTTCCATCATGGGTTCATCTTCTTCCGGGTCTTCTTCCTCATTGTTCTCTCCACCAGGAACAACCACGGCACCGACATCATCTTCTACTGCTTGGGGCTGATGATTGGGATTCATCAGATCATGTAGCCTATGGACCTCCTCATGCAGAATTGTGTTTTACTGCTCTAGGTGTGTCGCATATAGCTCCAACTCTCGAACACAAGCCCTGGCTTCTGTCTCCTTTTCCAGAGACTCGTTCTGGAACTGCTTTCAAAAACGCATGTTGCGCTTCAGTCGCTCTACCTCTGATGTAAGCATTGCAACCTCTGATTCTGAATCCGGGTTCGGATTACGGCTACTGCTTGCTCCATCACCTCTGGTGGCCAACTGATGACGCGGCACTCCTTGCGTACCCGTTTTCTTGCGAGGAGTCGTCTTCACACGTGCCATCCTAAAGCAAGATAGATTTAGATCGATAAGAACAGATGGGAGGGATCTAAAGGTTAGATAAATAGGATTGAACCTTACTTAACCCAAACTACTTTAAAAGGGAAGGTAACTTAAGCAGGTTAATTAAACATGATGCATGCATCGTACTTACGATCTACAGAAAGATTAAGTAACACATGCAATATTTTATAACATAGGGCACTATACATGATACTTCACTATGAAGCTTTCAAATATGAGCTAAGGAAACTATAGAATAGATTTAGATAAGCAAAAGCAATTTGGACCAAAATATCAATATTAAGTTTGTTTGACCCAAATCATTTTGAAGTTTTACAAAGTAATACTACAATAACTCAAGTGATTATGCTCTGGTACCAGCTGTCACAGAACCTCCTAATTATGATGGCCCACAAGTACCCGTCATTGCCATAATGACCTCTGACAGCCATACTTATGTTCACCATAACTTAAAAGGCCTGCTTTCCTCTGAACAGGATCCAATCACAGGAGTATTGCAATATTACAACAGTCTATTCAAAATATTCAACAGAGTAAAGTAGCGGAAGTCTTACAATAACTTAGAGTTACAAACCAGTTTTCAAACTTCAAACCTTATGTAGCATTATTACAAACCAGTAGTAGAGAAGTATCGGTAGTAACTTTATTACATCACATAAGCGAGATGCCTTGCCCAAAGGCCATACAGTCTACTCGTCGTCGCTTTCTTTAACCACGACGGTCATGCAACAAGGCTCGAAGCAGACTTGTTCATGAACCGCACCTGCAACAAGGGGTTCAACAAACCCTGAGTACGAGAGTACTCAACAAGATTTACCCGACTAAGACAAAGACTCCAAGGGCATGCTAGCTTTAGGGAATCAAGGTACGGGTAATCCAGAATCAAGATTTTCTTTTGCAGAAAAGCTTACTAAGCTAAGTCCTTATCTTCAACATTTTACTTTTACCATTGATGGTTCATTAACCAAATCTAGGTGATCCTAATCTAGATCAAAGTACTTATCATCAGATCCTTTCTCATTCCTTCTTTCATTCTAGTTCTTAACTACGATGTAAGTCAGGTGATCAAGTCTCCATAACCGAGGAGCAACGACGATTCGAACCGATTATACCCAGCTGGGGATCCTTAACATCACGATATATGTAGAACCGAATCTGTATATATCAACCCTCATTTAGATCTCCCAAAACCAGAACATGTCCATCGCCACCCGAGAGTATAGTACTCCTCGAACTCGGCCCGATTCTAGCCCCGAGGGTACACGCTACTCCCGCCATCTCTTCACTCCCAGTGCGAGGTTAGACGTTCTCGTAATGGAATCACCAACATTTTGGGCTTACCCAAGGCATGAGGCTAGTTGCAAAGTCTCGAACACAACAGGCTTACAACGAACAGACCTTAACCGACAAGGCGGAAACACTACATTGAGACTCCTTTCCCAATGCATGTTAGCAGTGGCCAAACCACCCGCCCGATCTTTCAAGTTCATTCTCATACTTCATTATTCATTAAATATGCCGTCATGGCTATGTAAACATTGCATTAAAAAGCTTAACTTTTAAGCATAGCGAAGCATACTACGCATTTTCTGTAAAACAAGTATCAAGGTTGATATTGCAATAATCAAGGATGATAATGCAGCAATTAGGTTATCACTCAACTCCTAATTACTTAATGCAGTAAACCATAATATAAATTAATAAAACATTTGTCAAACTCAAGGTAGGGTTTAAATGCACTGGGGCTTGCCTTGCTCTGACACAACGACCGACTCAGACTCGAGGACTCCAACGTCTGGTCCGAAACCCACCGACGATCGCTCTTTTCCGGAAGCTTGTTCGGCGACTTTGACTTCCTCGAAAGCGGAAACTACACGAGTACATAACATGTTTTAACATGATGCTCGATGATAAACATGATGCTTGATGATAACATGCTACGAGTTACGACTTGAGTACAACTTCCCTTCACGGTACAGTCGCAAACAGAAAACCTACTAACTAGTAGCGACGATTCCAGCGATACCAGCTTTTAACCTAAACAAGTTACTAACGAGCTCAAACATAAAATTAAGGTGCCAAAGATCACCAAAGGGTAGTGACCTAAGCACATCACTCAATCAAAAGGGCACACAACACTTAAAGTTCTCAAATTAATATTTATTTACTATTTAAATAATTAGGGCATAATTAGAAGTTGATCAAACTTTATCTAAACAAGCTCAAACTTTTTCTATGGATTAAGAATGATTTATAACAGTGTCATAATAAATTTCATAATTTTTGGATTAATAAATTAATTATTAAAATTCCTGGAAGTTGCATTTAATCTTTATTGGAACCAATTAATTCTACTGCACAAAGTATTCAAATTCATGATTTAACATTTTTCCTAGATAGTTTATACATTGAGAAGCTTACACAAAAATTTTCATGAATTATGGAACTCTACACAATTTTTAATAAATTAAACAAATAGTAGCACTATTCATTATTTGAAAAAGAAAAACAAAAACGCAATTCGAAACGGGTTGACCAATTTAGCTTTTGAAATTCTTTTATATTTCTCCCCAGATTTGAATTTAAATTCGAATCGAAAAAACTCGTGATAAGTTTTTGGACTCTAATTTAAACTTAAACTTAGAGCTTTATTTTAGTGTTGTACTTGAGCTCATACCCTACACTTGACACTAGTGTGCAACACAGTCACACACCTCAAATTACGCAGGGCATGGACTAAGTATTTACGATGGCATTTGAAATTAGGGTTTTTGGGTTCGAATCACACCACTGAGAAGCACATCCAATCTAGATAAGTAAACTCGTTTTAGTTGATGCATAACAAGGTTAACCTAACATGGATGCTTTGCAATGCATTATGATGACATGGCAGATTAATTAGCACTATAACACCCGGGGTGTTACACCTCTCATCATCACTAGAGCTTTCATCATCATCACTATCGGAGTTGTCACTCTCCCAAGTGACGACATAACCATCACCCTTCTTCTTCTTGTTGATAGTGAAACTCTTCTTCTCTTTCTTCTCCTTCTTGTTCTTCTTCAACTTTAACTCCCCGTCATGATATCCTTTGTCTTCATAGGGGCACTTTGCCACTATATGATCGGGGCTATTGCAATTGTAGCAAAGCACCTCCTTTACCTTCATGAAGTCCCTTCTCTTCCTTGCACCATATCCTTTTTTCTTCATGAACCTCCCCATCTTGTGCACAAGGAGGGCCATGGTTTCATCATCAAATGGATCATCATCATCGTTCTCCACCTTGCTCTTGCCCTTAGAAGATAAAGCCTTGAATGCAGTGGGCTTCTCTTGCTTGACCTTGATCTCCTTCTTCTCATCTTCATCTTCATCATCATCATATTGAGCATCGGTCATGACATCTCTAAGCACTTGGTTTGGAGTCACCTTATCCAAACCCTCTCTTTGGATCATCTTCCTCAAGATAGCAAACTTCTTAGGTAAGTTCATCAAGAACTTATGTGAGAAGTCCTTGTCCTTAATATTTTCTCCTAGGCTCTTGAGATCATTGATAATAACTTGTAGCCTATAGAACATCTCCGGTATAGACTCATCATCCTTCATCTTGAAGCTTGCAAACTTATCCTTGAGCATATAGAGCTTGTCACTCTTTACCGTTGAAGTTCCCTCATATGTTTCCTCTAATCTTGTCCACACTTCACTTGCCATCTCAAGATCCTTAATTTGCTCAAAGACCTTTGCATCAATCCCATTGTAGAGAGTGTTGAGAGCCATAGTGTTGCATTGGTTGTTGATGCGGTAATTGTTGGTGAGGTTGTCGGGATCAATGATAGCATAATCATGATGTGTCACCTCCCAAACCTTCTCATTGATAGAGCCAAGATATTGCTTCATCTTTCTTTTCCAATAATCAAAAGATGAGACACCATCAAAGAATGGAGGCTTGCCCCCTACATGGTTGAACACAACTTGAGCCATCTTACACCGAGGTTGTTAAGCCTTACAAACGGTGACCACGGCTCCGATACCACTTGAAAGGTCTTGATGGCTAGAGAGGGGGTGAATAACCTTTTAAAAATTTCTACAAAGACAAGCCAAATAAGTTTATCAATACAACAAATAGCGAGATGCGAGTTTTGCTTAGCCTACGGGGTGTTTGCAAGCCACCTATCCAAATCACAATTCTAATATAATAGCACTCAACCGCACAAGTCAAACCGAGAAGGTAACTACAACTAGCAAGCTACACAAAAGAGCTACTCTAGCAAAGTAACTAAGAAATTAATACAAAAGAGAGTTAGAAGGGTATCACCGAGGGGCGAAGTATTGAGCCAACCAAACAATATGATCAAGTGATGAATTCCACAATACACAACCACTGGGATCGATCAATCATAATAAGAATGATGACACCAAGATTTATCCCGAGGTTCACGTGCTTGCCGGCACGCTAGTCCCCGTTGTGTCCCTCTTCACCACGTGGTTCGGCGGCTAATCGGTCTCACACACCGAGCCTCTCAAAAGGCGCCACAAGAACATACCAAATGGCAAAAGGTTGCAAATGACACGAGCAATCCACTAACGTTGCCTTTGGCACTTTGCCGAGGTAGGCACAAACCTCTCACAAACACCGGAGGTGGCCAAGAACAATCACCAACTCTTGCCAACGCCTCCAAGCTGCACCAAACCGTCTAGGTGGCGGCAACCACCAAGAGAAACAAGAATCCCGCAGCAAATCAACCACCAAGTGCCAACTAGATGCAATCTCACAATGCAAATACACTTGGATCACTCAATCTCACTTCGAATATGCAAAGAAGCAAGAGATATGACCGGCCAACGAGTATTTATAGACGTACCCCTTCGAATATAGCCGTTAGAAACTTGAAACAGCCGAAGTCGCGCTGACCGGACGCGCTGGTCAAACTGACCGGACGCGTCGATCGCACAACGGCTACTTTCGCGAACTACCGACCGGACGCGCTAAGCTCGACCGGACGTGCTGGTCCCGTGATAGACCGGACGCGCTGGTCAAGCCTGAGCAGTGCACAACAAAACAGTGACTGGATGCGCTGCAGAACTGACCGGACGCCACAGTGCCAGCGTCCGATTGGAGTCTAGTAAGCTCCCTCAACGATCGGACGCATCCGGTCGATAGTGACCGGACGCGCTGCGCGTCCGATCAAAAAGCTGAAATACGCGTCGACGCTGAACACTGAACGGACGCGTCCGGTCAAATAGAGACTGCGTCCGGTCCAGCGTCCGGTCACCACTGTGACCTCCGTTCATCTCTGTTTGATTTCCGACTTCCGGCGTAGTGGAAAATAGGTGTTTCAATTCCTCGAAAATGCCTGAATCCCGTCTCGCAAGCTCGGCGGGAGGAAGAGAGGACCCCAAACCCTCTCTACCGTTCAAACTCAACCGCCTTCGCAAACGTGCTAACATCACCAAGTGATCATCACCATGTGCATGTGTGTTAGCATTTTCACAATCATTTTTCGAGGCGTTATTAGTTCTATCCAAATGCATATGACATGAAATGCACACCTAGAGGCACTTAGGAGTTCAATAGCCGCGTCATTCCCATCTTTATAGTACGGCTATCTATCTTATAATGTAACCACACTCACTAGGTGTCTTGGTTACTAAAACACAACCCTTAAGCATATACCTTTGCCTTGATCACGTAGAGTTGCGTCCAAATCCAAGTGTGGCCATCATGATCACCATGTCTATCTTGCCACCAACCTTGGAATATGCTAATCCTCATATGCTACATACAACTTAGACATACGATTAGTACTTATGTATTGCCACTAATTACCAACACCAAACATAGGACTTTCAGTAGCCCATTTAGTCGTGCTAGTCCCGCTGGTCTGACCAAATAACATAGTCACACTACATGCGTTGGCGCGGCAAGATACGACACATTTAACGGTGTTTCTGACGTGGAAAAGCTTGTCGCGCCACTTCCGCTGGCGTGATAGTATTGTCTTGTCACGCCACTGGGAGTGACATAACAAGACTGAACTTCATAACTCTTCAATATGACGTCGGATGAAGATGGTTTTTATATGAACTCGAGATCTACAACTTTCTAGTTTTGAGTTTTTTTTCGTTTGACAACGTTAATACATAGAAAAAAATTATATAAAGTTTTAACACCAAAATGATCTCGTATTAGCGTTTGTCGTATTAGAAAAATAATATATTTTTTGTATGACTTCAAATGAAGATACCATTTATATTAAGGTTGTAGCTCTTAATGAGATCTATAACGTTGTAATTTTGAGTTTTTACATTTGAAGTTGTTAAGACGCTCGAAAAAATAATATAGAGTTTCAGCACGAATATGCTTCTGAAGCTTTATATTATTTTCTTGAGTGTCTTAACGACCTTAAATGTAAAAACTTAAAACTATAGAGTTGTAGATCTCATTGGTAGCTATAATTTTGATATAAAAAGTATTTTTATTTGAATTCATACAAAAAATATATTATTTTTCTAATGCGACAAGCGCTAATACGTGATCATTTTCGTGCTGAAACTTTATATAATTTTTTGAGCATCTTATCGTTGTCAAAAGAAAAAACTCAAAACTAGAAAGATGTAGATCTCGTCGAGATCTATAATTTTCATATAAAAACCATCTTCATCCGACGTTGTATTAAAAGTTATGATTTTTTGAAAGTTCAGTCTTATTCACGTCACTTCCGGTGATGCGACAAGACAGTACTGTCACGCCAGCGGGAATGACGCGATAAACTTTTTCACATCGAAAATGCCGTCGAATGTGCTGTATCTTGCCGCGTTAACACATGTGGCGCGACTACGTTATTTGGTCGCACTGACGCAACTAAGGGGCTACCTGATGTAATATATTTTCTAGGACTGTTAATATTAAAATATTTATTAAAAAAGAATTAAAATTTTAAAAAAATCCTATTCTGGCAAAGCTCACTTTTGAGAGTTGGACCGGCTAGAGTAGCGGAAGAGATTCGTCTCGTTCTCGTCGTCGATTGGATCCTCTCTCTACGGCTCTCCCTCCTTCCTTCACTCACGAGTCAGGCCCATCAAATCCAATCCAATCCAATCCATCCTCGCTCGATCTACCCACGCCCACAACTCCGGAGCCGGAGCCGGAGCCGGAGCCCGCAAGGACGGGTCGCCGCCGCCGCGGCCCCCGCTTGCCCGTTTCTTTCGTCGCCTCCGTAGCCTCAAACCCTACCATCCCTAGCAAGAGCAGATTTCAGGGTCGGGTGCTTGGAAATGGGGGTTGCCTGACAGGGATTCCTCCCTCCCTCCCAATTCTCCTTCTTCCTCACCCCCGATTGTTGAGGGAGGGAGATAAATGTTTGGGGACATGGCCGCCGCCGCCGCCGACTCCGGCATGGCCATGCCCTTCTATCCGTTTCAGGACCAAGGGGGAGGGCTCACCACCACCACCACCGATCCCCACCACCACATGGTCTGCTTCATGGGGAGCTCCAACTCTCACTCCCGTCCTGATCCCAATCCCACCCTCATGCCTAGACCACCACCTCCTCCTCCTGCGCCTGCGAGCACCAGCACTGCCACCCTCTTGCCCCCTCCTCCTGTCCCCAACCCTCCGAAGTACAAGTTCGTCACTGGTTCGCCTGCCGATTGGTCCGCCGATGAGATCGCAACGTTGAATCAGGGCCTCATCAGGTCAACTTGAACACCCTGTCTGCGCTTACTTATTATTGCATTCGCTTGCGGCCTCCATAATGAATCAAATTGCGCCCCTTCAATCAAATCAAATGAAATGGTACTAGGCGTCAATGGAATCTAGCATATCCATTGAACCTTTGTTTTAGTCAGATTAGGCCGGCCTGCTGGGTTCTCTTGTTTTTCAGTTTTATCATCATGTTTGTCTCCTGTTCGATAGGATAATATTAGCCGCATTTCACCCTAAACATGCTATACTCCTTGCCAGGTACGCCCATGAACCTAGTATTATGAAGTACATCAAGATTGCTGCTATGCTGCCCACTAAAACCATTAGGGATGTTGCGCTAAGATGCGTCTGGACTCCTGTAAGTTTCTCTTTTTTCACACTTTTCTGTCATGCATCCACCAGCCGCCATACCACCATCTCATGGATAGCCATGGGGCTTAGTCCTCATCTCTTCACACACCCTGACACCTTGTAGGCTTACATCCTATTTTTCTTACCCCCAACTGAATGAGGGCGGTCTCTTGCTTCAATTACAGCACCATACCTTTCTGAACCCATCATTTGTTTTTGCTCCTTTTCCTTGTGTGCAAGGGACTTGGGCTTTATGGTCTTCAATTACAAATGAATAGCCCTACTAGCGGTTTTACACTCGAGACTTCAAGTCTCTGCTAATTTGTGCAAAGCTTGCTTCTTATTGTGGTTTACTAGCTGGAACAAACAGTCCTCTTGTCTCTAGGTTTTCATCTTCACTGGTAACTCTGGACCCAGCTCTAGTCTTCTTATATTACTCAGCTTGCCTGTTTCTTTCGGTGCACTTTTGCCATTTCAGGGCAAAGAAAGTAGTAGGAGGAAACCTGATGGATATCATGCAGGGAGAAACATGACATACTCAAAGGTATTCTTGTCTTTAGTGACATCGAATGATTCATTCAGATACGTACTCCAGTAGCTTTAGATCTTGTACAGCAGCTCGTCTACTCATTATTCTGATGATTACATTCCTGCTGCATCGGTGCAGAATAAAATGGCTGCATCTACCTCGGTAACTAATATTCCGATGCCGCCTCCAAACAATGTGTTCCCATTCTCAACATCACTGCATCATCCAAGTCAAAATAACTTGGTCTCTATGGAAGGTTGGTCCATCAATAGAGGATTTGTTCCTTTGAATGTTCTAAACCATTTGCTCCGTGTGATATGTTTCAAATTCAATTGTATAGTCCAACTTGTAAGCAGTTTTTAACTGTAGGGTTAGTATAGCTATAGCATCCACATGACCACATCTAGCCTCAGTTAGGGCTCGTTAATAATTCTCTACACGTATTGTCCTTAATTGCTGTTATGAATCGAAGAAAGATAGTGAATTGAGGAAATAATCTTTGGGAGAGAAGCAACAGATGCATTCTGTTTTTGTAAGGCATGCCTTTTAATTCTAGAAGACACAATGTCTTCATTTATCTGTAACAGATGAAATTTATCTAAAATACTGAAATACATCTACTCACGACAAGACTACTGATATTCTCTCTAACTTTCAACTAGCTTGTTCCAATGCATCTCATACGAACAATGCATGAGGTTGTAACAGTTCCTTTTGAACACTGCTGTTGCTGTTGCTATGTACTAGTACTTATGTTGCACCAACTGTAATTCAATATAGTAACATACATATTAGACAAACAACTGAAAAAAATTGTCTTGTTGATGTGATTTCATGGAACTATTTTGTGCTGACTGTTTTTTTTTGTCCTGACGATGCTCCTCTTTCCCCGTTTTGAGACAGTCCCCGTTTTAGATAGTGCAACTCAGCTTCTGGAGGAAAATAATCAGCTACTCAGCCAGATTGCTGCAAATATCAGGACCCTTAAGGTTAGAATACTGATATACTTTATCTAATGTGTATTATTTATGATCCTAAATATGTTAATGCATCATACTTACTGCTAGGGGGTACACCCACCATCTGTTGGTTAACAGATGAAACTGGAAATCAAAAGTGGCTGCGAAACACAGACATAGTAGTTTGAACTTGAAAGCTACACATGGAAGCTTGAGCCGTAGCAGCACTTCTAAAAGAAAAGAAGCTAGTTCGTTTTAACCTTTTTTGAAATTCTAAATTTCAGACGGAGGAGAACGTAGACCTATTCCTGCGCACAAATAGCAATATAAGAGCAATTTCAGAAAGGTATGATATTACTTGTTCGTTCAGCTTCATACATAGACTAAGCACATGCTTCATATATGGTTAAGTTCTTATCATCGACTAATTTTTTTTTTGAACATCATCGACTAATATTCAAGTTTGTTCTAGACTTCTAGTCATGTCCCTATGTTATTAATATGAACATGATGCCTCTTTGGTCCTTGTCAAAGTGAAAGCATTTTTTTTTGTTCGTTTCTCCAAGTGAGCTAACTTCTGTAAATCTTTTCGTTACAGAATGAGGGAGACACTAGGTATCATGGATCAGATGCCTTCCTTGCCCGTACATGTAAATGAAGAGCACCTAAGTTCACTTGTTCATTTGCACAGAGGGGTAAGACCACGGCCTTAGTGATTATATTGCAACAGAAGCACATTCTGGCAATGAAGGCTGTATGTATTCTTCCCTGATGCTTGCTTCTCTTGGTGTGTGTACAATAGGCGAGGCTGACATAAAGCTGATGTAGCAAGATAGTATGTTGGAAGGGATGGTAGCTGAGGGGAAGCAAAGATGCATTGGGTGATTTGCTCTATAAATGGCATGAAGAACACCACATCTTGGGCTTGCATTGCAGGATAAGGTGATAATGTGTGTTACGGTGAGCAAGGTGAAGCAGAACAAGTAATGGCAGGCTTGATTCTGTTGTTGGGACGATCTTTTGATTGGAAAGTTTTAATTGCTGGGAAGTGGAACTCAACTTTAATGATTGCGGTGCATTTATTATTTTGTGAGGAACTTGCTCATCCTTCACTGGAGGGCTGGAAGAAGATAGAGGTAGGCCCAACCCAGGAGAAAATAGTAGTACTAGTACTAGAATGAGATTAGAGTAGGCTTAGGCTAGGCCTGATTGAGTCTCCCCCATGTAAATACAGTATAGGAGACACCACAATGGATGGATGATGTTTCTTTTGCCTGGAATATTGATTAAATTGATGACGATAATACTAGTAGGAAGTTTTTTTCTACTATATATTCGTACTTGTTTCATAATATTGTCTTCCGACACTCCCTAGCTTTGTGTTGGAAGCTGTCCAGTGAACAATCGGGTATTTCAAAGCCTATTGACACTCACTGTCCTCTAGATAATTTTCATCAGCTTGAAAATTGATTCACTGTTGACGTTCATTTTTTTTCTAGAAAAAGGGAAAAGAGTCAGTTTTCTTTCTTTCTTGGAAAACAAGAAACCAGAAAAAAAAAATATATATGACCGGGAGGGGGCCGGCTAGCAGGCCCACGGGCCACGGCCCACTCCCTCCCTGTCCTGTCCTGTCCTGTCCATGAGGCAGAGAGGCAACCAGGAATACCCGAGAGTGGGGAACGGTACGGCTGGGTCACCATGGCCGACGCGGCGATCGCCCCTCTCCTGCCCGGCGAAGCGGAAGGCGACGACGAGGACGCGTGCCGCATCTGCCACCTCCCGGCAGAGGCGGGCCGCCCCCTGCGCCACCCCTGCGCCTGCCGCGGAAGCATCAGGTTCGTCCACGACGACTGCCTGCTCCGATGGCTGTCCTCGCGACGTGGCTTCAGCTCGGCATCGTCATCACCCAGATGCGAGGTGAGGTTGCGTACCCTTGGGATTGGAATCGTTTCCTCGATTGGGGGGGTTTTAGCTGCTGCATCTGCTTCTTCGGTTCACTTCCAACATTGCTTTGCTTTGCTTTGCTTGCGATGGGATTGAATCGATCGATGAACCAATCCAATCCAATGCCTTTCAGGTGTGCAAGCGCTCCATCTCCATCGCCCCCATCTACGCCGCAAACGCTCCCACCAGGCTGCCCCTCCCCGAGTTCATGCTCGGCGTCACCAACAAGCTCATGTCCTGGCTGCTCCTGCTCCTCTCCCTCCTCTTCGCCATCTGCGTCTGGGAGTTCATCATGCCGCTCACCACCCTCTGGGTCTGGCGCCTCGCCCTCTCCAGGACCTCCGCACAAGTGCGCCGCCTCCTCTCCCTCCGCACCTCCGCCTTCTTCAGGCCCTTCGCCATGAGGTTCATGCCCTCCACGGACACTGTCCTTGCCTGCGTCTCCATCAGAAGAGCCTTCCTCAGAGAGCTCCCCAACCTTAGGCAGCTCAACGCCCCTGCCAGAGTCGCTGCTGATGCCCTTGCTCCCCTTGCGCTCTGGGTGGCGCGCCTCGAAGCTCACCTGCAGCACCGCTTTGGAGGCTTGGATACCTTGCAGGTCCTTGCGCTGCACACCGTCGAAGCAGCCCTGATGGTATGGTTTGGATCTCCTTTATTTATCACCTTGTAGTATTCACTACTAGTACTCCTACTTGTTTTCCTTCCAGAAAATGCAATTTAATTAATCTCTCTTCTGACAATAATGTCTATGTCCAGGTGGTAATAGGTGATGTGGCATTTGCTTTTCTGCTTGGGTTTCTCCCCTTCTCACTGGGAAGGATACTATTATGCTGCATGTCGTGTTTCACCTCTGGCACTCTGGATATAACCCACTCCTCCACTTCAACAATATCAGTGCTTTTAGTTGGATATGGGCTTATCCTTGTGGCGGCTCTGCTCTCTACTGCCTGGCATACTTTCCAGCAATACTCTAGGGGCGAGCACCTTACCATCACAGTTTACTTCGATGCCTTAATTGACTTGGTGTGCTGGCTGTTTAGCCCTCTTAAGATGCTGCCTAGCATACATGTAATGCTCGATAGGACATGCACTTTCTTGCAGCACTTCTTCAGGGGGATCATAAGTTTAGCAAATGTTTCTCTTAATCTCACAGTGATTCTTGTAATATGGCCTTTGCTCTTTGGCTGGTCGCTTGATATCTACACTTCAAAATTGTTTGGTGTGGAAATACCCCAGAAGCTCCAACTTCTATTTGCTTCATCATTTGCTTCTACTGCTCTTCACTGGCTTATTGGATGTATCTGTCTGCTGCTGCACTCGTTACTTCCCAGTCTTCTTCGCCCGGTATGCCGTACTATAGCTCTTGGTTCAGCATTTGAGTATGTGTGTTGTTTTCTTGTCTCAGAAACTAACCAGCAGTATGTGTGTGTTATGCGTGTCACTAGGCGCTGAGGCTAGGTACCCCTTTTGTCCACACTACTGGAGGCCAAATCAAGATTGGGGAACCATTCTACAAATTCTTTTTCAAGATTGTGCCTGGTCTTCTTCTCAGCCTTATCTATGTTGCGATGGTCATTCTTGTCCCTGTTGAAATTGCTTTCCATTTGGCACCTACCGTGTTCCCGCTAGACATCACGTAAGTTCTCTATGCTAGTTTTTCAACGTGGCAAGAGGTATTTGCCAGTCTTTGTCATCTCATGTCATTTGCTTATTTTTATCTTAATTCATGTTTGCAACTTGCAGCTACTTTGATCCTCCGACGGGCATGGTACTTTGGCAACCAACACGAAACTATGCAGAGTTGCTATCTGGTTTTCTTCTTCTGAAGTTTCTAATCTGCAATGCACTCGAATACCTTGAGCCTATTCTGCTTGTGAAGAAGGTACTGCGGTGTTGGTTTGCCAGTACCGGACAGGCTCTTGGTTTGTCTGATTTATTGACTGCCCAACCTGATGGTGCTGGTGAATCTGAAGCTGGGAATAGTGTCACACCAAAAGATCAGTATGGTAGGCCTGCTGAGGCTAAGGATAAAAGGTACCCCATCTGTTTGTATTTAATTAGGCCTTGTTTGGGAGGGCTCCTCCCCACTCCTCTCCAAAATGGCTCCGGCTCCTCCTTTTTTCACTGAAAAATGGCTCCAAACGGCTCCTACTAAACCGTTTGGTAGGGCTTCTCCGGAGAAGCCAGAGCCGGAGCCGGAGAGGAGCCCTACCAAACGGGGCCTTAGTATTCATGTTAGAGCTGGATTAGTCATATATGTGATTTTGAACAATAAAGGTGTCTATCGGTTGAAACGAAGGTATCTAACTTGCAACATTTTTATGAAAAGAACTTTCCATTCCCATGTTGCAAATAGCTGTGTCATAATTTTATTTGGATTTCGTTTGGCAATCTCAATCTTACTATACTAAATCCTAGTGTAAAAGGAAGCACAAGTGAGCAGAGCACCACATCATCTTGAATATATTTGCTCTTTGATAGTCATTCGGTGCCCTGAAGGCCTCTTTAGATCTGGAGATTAGAAAAATTCCCTTTTCAAGTGTTAGTTAATCCTATGTGGGTCTTTGACATAGTGTTGTGTCAGCCTTTGTTTGTCAGTCTTAGACATGTCTAATAGAGTTGCACAAGGTCATCATTTTTTTTGAGGGGCAACCGGGGGAGGGGTGGGGGGAGAAGTTCCCCACCTGATTCTTATTAATGTCCCAAAACGGCCGCATCATGATTTCTTTTTTACACAAGATTTACAAAGGCGCACAGCACACAGGTGCACAGAGAAGGTCATGTTTGGCTCCTAGTCATGCTGTCTTTGTTAGTCAGTTGCTCTGCAATTTTCTCCTAATCTCCTGTTTATTTGTTTTCTTCATTCGCTTTGCTACTATTAACCATTTAATTTACAAATGTTACATATCCAGAGGAGTCAGGCACAGAGTTTGTTCTGGACATTTACCCCCTTTTTTTGGCACAATGTACCAGGAGATCTCTTGCTGTTCGATTGGCACTGCTCGTGGTGCCAGCGTGGCTTACTGTTGTCATGTTCATTGCTGCTCTACTTGTTGCTCCAGTCTCAGCTGGACGTGCATTGTTGTTTGCCATCCCTCAGTTGCCAGTAGCAGGTGCTTTGAAGTCCAATGGTAATGATTGTTCACCAAAGCTCAGTAGATCTACATTGTGGATTAAATTCATATGTTAAGATTGTTTGGGCTTTGCTTGTGCATTTTTTCCTTCAGATCTTTTTGCTTTTGCTGTCGGATTCTGTGTCTTGTCGACTATTATTGCTGCCTCTAGAGATGTCTTTGCTTATGTGACCTCTGGGAGAACACGCCTTCTGTCATCTATAATCTGCAGTCAGGGTATAACTGCTTTGAAGAGTTCTCCGCTTTTGTTCCTATGGGTGAGTTACCTGAGGTGGTTTCATTATTAGTTTTTCTGCTTTCTTGTTGATTCAGCTCAGTGACTTTCTATATGTTGTCAGGTTGTCGTCATTCCCTTTCTAATCGGATTGCTGGTTGATTGTCTACTGATATTACCCTTTGTGGTGCCCGCTGATGAAGTTCCAGTTCTCGATTTCTTCTGCACTTGGTTCTTGGGGTCGCAATTGCTGAAATTCTGGACTAAGTTGGTGAGCTGCAACTTTTCTTTGTTGCTTTCCTGACCTTGTTAGTTTGAAACAGTTGGATCAGCAAAACTGGTTCCTGACCACCTTTACGGTAGCTTGTAGCTAATTTACATACTATTATTATCATTATTTGTTTGGGTTATAGCCAGGTTCACTAATGAGCGATGCAACTACTTTGGTTTTATTGTTTCTGATCTGAAGGTTGGTTGGACAAGGGTCGCACCTTTCCTGGCCTGTTTCATCGACGAAAGGTGGGATCGGAAGCTAACTCAGGCTAGGGAGGATGGGTTTTCAGGGCTCAGGGCATTGTGGGTCTTGCGAGATGTTTTGATGCCAATCACTGTCAAGCTACTGACTGCTCTCTGTGTTCCTTACGTGCTTGCAAAAGGCGTGGCACCAAGATTCGGCTACTCTGCTGACGTGAACTCTGTAGTGCTTCGTTTTGCATGGCTGGGCAGCCTTGCCATGTGTGCGCTCTGTTATCTAGCTAAGGTACTCTCCAGGTTTGTTGTCAGACTCCATGATTCTATCAGGGATGAGCGCTATCTCATCGGGCAGAGGTTACAGAACTACGTGGACAATATGTAGCTCAAGTTTCTTTAGTGTCAAACAGTGGTTAGGGTCAGATATATACATGTAGTGTAATAGATATTCTGCAGAGTGGGTGGTATACTGCTATTAGCAGTGATTAGTGCAGAAACTGGAGAGAGAGTGTGCCGCGCGCGCGTGAGAGTCTGTTTGTACTCCCTGCCTCCGGGAGGACACACCTCGAAACTTGCATTGTAAATACTCCCTCGGTCAAAAAAAAAATGCAATTCTTGTTTTCGAGAAGTCAAACAATTTGAATTTTGACTAAATTTATATAAAAAAGTACTAACATTAATGATGCAAAATAAATACCATTAGGATAGTTGTAGAATATATTTTTTATAATAAATTTATTTAGAGCTATAAATGTTAATTCTATTTACTATAAATTTGCTCAAATATGAGTTAGTTTGACCGACACGGTTTCTATAATTGTATTCTTTTGCGGACAGAGGGTGTAGTTTTCCAAGAAAAGGCTGCATCAAACTGTGACCGATGGAACAGAAGTTACATCACCTAAAAAGAGCCCTGAATTTTACTGTATGAATTTCTTATATGATTAAAAAAACTTGACCCATAGGGATGACGGCCCTGAGATTTTTTTTTTCTTAGATAAGAAGAAGACTTCCTCTTGCAGATAGGAAAAAATCCCGAATCCCTATCTCATTTATATACAGTAGAACCAAAGCCCATGTAAAACTGGATCAGACATTAAAAAAGCTCGAATCCTTGCCTCATCCATACACAGCGTGCAGTCCATGTGAAACTGGGCTGGACTCCCAGCCTGAAGCTTCCCGCTACGTTAGCTGCCAACCGAGCTAACAACTCGTCGCCATACTTGGATCCTACGTTAGCGGCCCTTGAAGGTTGTGGAGTCAATTCTCTGTGTGCTTTTGAATGTTGCCAAAATTCTCGATAGACCACTGGAAAGTTCCTATGACATTTATACAATGGCTTCAGGTCTTGTTTAGATGGCCAAAAAGAGCCAAAAATTTTTACGCAGTACCTGTCACATCGAATTTTTGGACGCATGCATGGAGCATTAAATGTTGGTAAAAAATAACTAATTGCACAGTTTGTCTGTAAATGTCGAGACGAATCTTTTGAGCCTAGTTAGTCCATGATTGAACAAATTTTATCAAATAACAACGAAAAGTGCTACAAGAATTTTACCCAAAAATTTTTGCCATCTAATCGGGCCCTTAGTTCTTTTTTCTCTCTCGGTACCACTACTGTCCAAAGTTCATATTGCAAAGTATTTTTTCGGTTCTCTATTTGCCACTGCAAGGACTGGATCCGATTGATGATGATGCTCGTTGTTACTCACTGTTACATAACCAGCGGTTTTTAGCGTTTCGATTGCACAAACATTCTTTAAGTGAACCAGACCGGTTTAGACTCTGGTTCAGTATTTTAGTAGTCCAAACATTGGTCCGGTCCGGTCCTAATAACTATGCCTCAGATGTCCGAAGATTCCCGCTGCCCTTTTCTGAGGGGTCCTAGTCCATAGATCATTGCTATTTGCTTGTTTTCCGGTTCCGTTCATGCCTCATGGGCTATAACGCATGTTCTTTTTTCTATTTTCGGCTACTATTCGCAGACCAACAGATGACCACAACGGCTCTTTTCCGGTGGCTCCTAGCCCACAGGTCACGACTTTATGCTTGTTTTCCTGTTTTGTCCATATTTCATGGGTTATAGCGCACGTCTTTTTCCATTTTCGGATCTACCGCCCGACAATTGCCCCGCCCTTAGGCTGCGTGCACTCACCCCGATTTCCAGTTTCATCTATGTTTTGCCGACATCTTTTTCTCTCTCCATTTTTGGCTATTATATGCACCGGGCTACAGTTTGCCACCCAGGAGGGCGCGTGCATGCACCCGTGATGTGTACATGCACCCGTGATGTCCCACTCCCATGGCCCATTTCTGCTGGGTCCTGGTACATGAATCATGGCTCTCTGTTAGTTTTCTTGTTTTGTCCATGTTTCGTGGGCTATAAGGCACGTCTTTTTTCCCCATTGTTGGCTTCTATCCACCGATCGGTAGTCGGCCTGCTCGGAGGCCGCTTGCACTCACCCCGACCCCCGCGGTCCTTTTCCGGTGGGTCCTGGTCCACAGATCACGGCTCTGTGTTGGTTTTCTGATTTTGTCCATGTTTTGTGGGATATAGCTATGTCTTTTCCCCCATTTTTGACTACTATCCGGCGGCCGACAGTCAGGCCACTCGGAGGCCACGTGCATGCAATGTAAATGTCTGATGACACCCGCAGTCCTTTTTCCGATGGGTCCTGATCCATAGATCACAACCCTCTGCTAGTTTTCTATTTTCGTTCACGTTTCATATGCTATAGTGCACGTCTTTTTTTATTTTCGGCTACTATCGGCTAGCCAATAGTCGGGCCACTCGGAGGCCGTGTGCACACACCCCCGATATCCGACGACAACTGTGGTCCTTTTCTAGTGGGTCCTAGTGCATAGATCACATCTCTTTGCTGGTTTTTCAATTTCGTCCATTTTTCATGGGCTATTACGCACGTCTTTTTTTCGTTTTTGGCTACTATCCGCTGGATGATAGTCGGGTCACCCTAGCAAGCAATTTGAGTTAAAAGAGGACTTTTAGATATAAACCCTAGCATAAGTATGTCCAAGGTAGTTTCTACTCAGACGGAAACATTGGTGAGCCCTTTTTTGGTAGATCGACACTTTGGGACTGTTCTTGGGGCACCCTTGGGGCATTGGGCACCACACATGCATGTCCGCTAGAAATCAGGAACATTCTACAACCTTTGTTCCCATCTCAGACCTACTGTAGTTTGTAACCATTTTTTTAGTTCATCGACTTTAGCTTGTACATTGGGATAAGCAAATTTAGTGTGCAACAACGTGAAAAGAAAGAAATATATCAAACTCTATTACTTCTCAGTGAACATCAACAATGATGGGTGGTTAATCAGGAACGCAATGAACTCCTCTTTTTGTCTTAGAGACTCATGCGCGTTATGCAACACCCAAAGCAGGGCTATGACATGAGTTGGGTACCTTCTTGTTGTGAACTACACGAATGCCAATACTGCCCACAGGAGACGTGCCCATAGGAGGACACCAAGACTCTGGACAATCAAAACGTCCGTAATAACAGTGACTTCAGGATTGTTGTTTATAATGACATCTAGCTGGACATATACAAGTGGTTGCTGGACAGGTCTACACAAAGGATATTATTACAACTCTTTGCCAAAATAATTTTGAACTGACTATCTAATCATTCAAACTTATAGATATAAATATAATTATCACTTTCATTTTTCTACTAAAGATTAAATTCAATACACTAAAAGTAAAACAAAACATCAAAACAGAGCAGCTAGCTTTATCTGAGCTACATTATGAGAGCTAGGAGTGTTTAATGTAGATACATAAGTTATAAAAAAAGAGACTGTGGATCTCGGTAGCAATCTAGAGAGAGAAGAACCTAAATAGAGGAATACAAAATGAATGGTGCTGAAGAGATTGCTAGTTGGGGGCAGCCCACCTCTTATTTATAGAGGCTATTACACATTCCAACATACCCCTAGATATTTTGCTGAACCACTTAACCTCAGGGGCGTAATAGTCCAACTTGAGATAGAAGCATCCGACAGCCACACACCCTTTATGACTTAGCTTCACTTGGACGCAAGCTTTGTGATGAAGCCACATGCTGCCTCCTATTCTTGCTAGAACTGCACCCGGGTTTTGAGGCCCAAACTCGAAAACCAACCACATGTGATTTTGAGATCCAAACCACCAAACTACCCGCGACTAGCGTACTCCATACATGTCCCCTATGATCTCAACATGTGTCACCGCCGGTGCTCGATAGCCCTATTGCCAAGTCCTCCAGCACCTCTGCTTGATTTGCTCGACCACCATCTTGACCCGGTCAACACGGTCAACTCCGCCATGTACACTTGTACTTGTCGATGTCCCCAAGTGTTAGCGACCGTGACTAGTCACCTGGCTTCTCTGGTCCCTTGGTCCCAGCTCGACATCCACCCTTCACTGCTCCTGGTCCATCGGCATGAATATACATGACTTTCACTTTCGCCGTCAACCACCGCCTCTGAGCTCCACATTTGCGCACCACAAGCCAAGAGACATGTTGCACAACACCACACTTATACTATGGTTAGTTCACAAACTCAACCAAAGCCGATTGTCTCCTTTACAATCACTCATCACACTTGAACATTATGGACACGTATCAACCACGTGTTTGCAATCTTCCCCTTGATGAGTGCATTGTCAACACCAAACACAAAGAGATGAATCAAAAGCAAAAGAAAAATAGAGAAATCATTCAAATGACCAAAAGCCAGTTAAAAGCCAAAACGGGGTCATTTAAAATGAGCAAAGGTTGGTCCCCAAAGACATGGGCAATGGCTCGACGCAACCAAGTAAAACAGCTAGTCCTCAAGAAGAGGCAGATAAGGGCTCAACACCACTAGTAAGAAATCATGGAGCAACACCGAAAACTCCAGAAACACTACTAGTCCCTCCAGAAGAGGCAAAGGCTCAACACAACTAGCAAAAGCAGCTAAAAATGCAACTCCCCCTGAACAAATGCAATTCCCAAATGAATGCATGATCTCAACAAGTTTTTGCCCTCTGGTACTTTCTCCCCCTTGGGTACTTTGTGTTGTATATATTTCTCCCCATGACACATTCCTCAGGCAATGGGATGAGTGAAACTAGCTGCTATGAATGTGATTGTAGACTAGGATCCATGTGAGACGGTCAATCCCGTAGATGGAGCTGAATGAAACTGATGTCAATGGATAATTACATATAAGTAAGTTCAATTTGCATATAGATTCTCTCCTTTTTTACACATGAATTTGCACAACATATACACTTTGTTCCTTATAAGGATTTGTAAAGAAGAATTGTATCAGTGCATCAATAAACTTTAGAAGCAAGTTCTTTTGAGGTATATTACTTGAATAAGGATACAAATTAAGCCGGTGAGGGGGAAAATTCTATCTAGAGGTGGATAAAAAAAGGAGCTAGTGCTATGCAAATATCTCCGAGGATGGGCCTCACACACAAATGGTGTATTTAAACAACAG
Source organism: Saccharum spontaneum (assembly GCA_022457205.1). NCBI lineage: Eukaryota > Viridiplantae > Streptophyta > Magnoliopsida > Poales > Poaceae > Saccharum > Saccharum spontaneum. The sequence goes on along the minus strand of CM039605.1, from coordinate 507,951 downwards.
AAAACAACCCTTCAGTCGACCATCAATAACCTTGATATTACTGCCAAAAATCGGGACTTATCTGAGGATAAGAGAAGTCAGCCTTGATCAAGCTAGAAGCGATCTGACTAAACTCCTACGAGAGGAAGAATTAAAATTCTATCAGCGAGCAAAGGTCACTGATGTTCTACTTGGGGATAATAACACCCATTACTTCCAAATGGTTGCCAATGGTAAAGATAGGAAGAAAAGAATTTTCTCTCTAGACCATGAAGGTGGAAAAATAGAAGGTCAGGCTAACCTTAAGAACTATATCACATGTTTCTACAAGGACTTGTTTGGACCATCACAAGATAATACCATGACCTTAGATGAGGCACAAATAGTTGATATTCCTTAGGTCAACCAAGCTAAAAATGAATTCCTAATGCCTTCTTTTACGGAAAAGGAGATTCGGGATGCAGTTTTTGTGATGGAACACAATAAAGCACTAGGGCCAGATGGCTTCCCAGCTGAGTTTTATCAAAAGTTTTGGGATGTCATCAAAGTGGACCTGATGCAAATGTTCCATGATCTTCACTTGGGAACCTTGCTGCTCTTTAGCCTCAACTTTGGTGTCATAACTCTAATTCAAAAAGTTCAAGAAGCTAATCGAATTCAACAGTATCGATCAATTTGCTTACTAAATGTTGGCTTCAAAATTTTCACTAAAGCGATAACTAGTTGAATTAAATCAATAGCAGATCATATAGTTGGTCCAACTCAAACAACCTTTATGCAAGGACGCAACATCCTCGAGGGATTCATCATTCTGCATGGACAATTCATGAGTTGCATTGTAAAAAGCAAAGTGGAATTATTTTTAAAATTGACATCAAAAAGGCTTACGACAAAGTTAGATGGCCTTTCTTACTACAAACAATGAGGATGAAAGGTTTCTCTCGTAAGTGGATCTCTTGGGTGCAAGCTTTTATATCAGGTGGAAGCGTGGTAGTCAATATTAATGATGAGGTCAGACCTTACTTTCAAATGAAAAAGGACTTCGACAAGGGGATCCACTATCCCCCCATTCTGTTTAACGTTGTAGCTGATATGCTAGCTATACTAATTAAAAGAGCCAAAGCAGATAATCAGATAGGTGGAATAGTGCCACATCTAGTTGATGAAGGTTTATCTATTCTATAGTATGCTGACGATACAATACTCTTTATGGATCATGATCTCGAAAAGGCTCACAACATGAAGTTATTACTTTGTGGATTCGAGCAACTTTCAAGGCTTAAAATAAACTTCCACAAGAGTGGAATATTCTGCTTTGGAGCAGCACAAGACTCTTTGCCACAATATACAGAGCTTTTCGGTTGTAATCAAGGAGATTTACCGATGAGGTATTTGGGCATACCTATACATTATAGGAAGCTCTCAAATGTAGTTTGGAAAAGAGTAGAAGAACATTTTGAAAGTAGCTAGAAAGGAAAACATCTGGCAACTGGCGGTGCTTGACACTGATTAACTCAGTGCTTAGCAGCTTACCAATGTATATGATGTCCTTTTTTGCGATCCCAAGAGGAGTTCTCAAGAAATTAGACTACTTCAGGTCAAGATTTTTTTGGCAAAGTGATGAACAAAAACAAAAATATAGATTAGCCAAATGGGACATATTATGCCAACCCAAAACCAAGGTGGGCTTGGAATTCACAATTTAGACATCAAGAATGCAACCCTTCTGAGTAAGTGGTTTTTCAAATTGCTCACAACTGAGGGTACTTGGCAACAAATGGTACACAAAAAATATTTAGGATCCATGCCTCTTTCTCAAGTTCAATGGAAGAATGGGGACTCACATTTCTAGGCTAGCCTGATAAAGGTTAAATGAGATTTTCTGTGTTTTAGGACCTTCATAATTTAGGATGGATCACAAGATTTTAGGAAGATAGATGGCTAGGACCGTCAACTCTGCATCAACAATATCCTTGCCTTTATAACATAGCCCAACATAAACAAGTTTTTGTATCAGAAGTGCTAAGCACATCTCTACCTACTCTATCCCGGTGAAGAGGTCTAATTGGGCACAAATTAGTGGCTTGGAACAACTTACTTCCACGCATCACGAATATTGTGTTAAGCCAGCAAGAAGATGAATTTCGCTGGAACTTGCATCCTAATGGACAGTTCTCGGTTAAATCTCATTACCTGATATCCCTAATATTAATAAAGGCTTGCGTAAACTAAAAGCTCCATTGAAGATTAAGATATTTCTGTGGTACCTACGTAGAGGCACAGTGTTAACCAAAGATAACTTAATTAAACGTAATTGGCATGGAAGCAAACAATGTTGTTTTTGTCACAAAGATGAGACAATTAAGCACCTATTTTTTGAGTGTCGTTTCGCTTGTGTTGTTTGGTCTGTTATCTAGGTGAAAGGTCCTAATGGCTAGAGGGAGTGAATAGCCTAATAAAAAATCTAGAATAAAATCCACTGTGGGTCCTTGAACTAGTTCCGCAATGTCATCCAAGTCCATGTACTTAGGAAACCAGGTTTACAAGTTCTTTAACTCGCTAAATGTATCATTTACATCCAAAACTGGGTTTGGGAGGCTATTTTGTCCAGCCTGGACTGCCACGTTGTCCTAGTTGACCCGATCTGACCAACTTGGACCCGAGCAAAATATGCAAAAAGGCCCCGTGTGTGCTATGTTTCGTTTGGTGGGCCTGCTTCATCCTGGAGTAGGCAGAGGCGACGGGAGTGGCGACGCGCGGGACGGAGCACTGCGGCGGCGATGGGAGAGGGCGCGCCCCTCGTCGGCTGCTGGTGCTGCTGCGGTGGCGACAGGAGACAGTGCGACCCTGTTGGCGGTTGGCTTCGGCGCTGTAGGCGGAGGCGACGTGTAGGACGGAGTTGCTGAAGACCGGTGCGGCGGTGACAGGAGAGGGCGTGACCCCCGCAGGCGGCTGGTGCTGCTGCGGTAGTGAGGGGGAGGGTGCAACCCCTGCAGGCGGCTGGCTACGGCGCTGCAGGAGCCATGGCCGCCAGGTTTCGCCTTGATGGCGAGCCACCGCCGGACTATGGTGAGTTTGTCAGAACCCTAATCGCCTTTGTTTTGGTGGTTCTTTGTTAATGTTATGGTTTATGGTTACTGTCATGTAGTTGGATTGTTAGGTAAATTAGTGATTTTTAGGGTTTTGATGGAGTTGGTGTTTGGTCAGGATTGTCCAGTTCACTGAAGCTCTATGTAATTTAGGTCCCAATTCAAACAAATTCTCCCTAGAAGTCCATCATGGTGGTTTTTTCTGCGGTCAGGGTGTGAACAAAACCTATGTTGATGGTAAAGTCACTTAGGAAGATGACTTGGAAGCCAAATTGTGGTGCTTTTTTTGGATAGAAGACCTCCTATTGCAACTTGATTATGTGGTTGACAAGGTTAAGGTGTATTGGCTTTTGCTCGGCAAACAGTTGCATGATGGCCTTAGAATCATTGAATCCGATGCTGATACCTTAGTCATGAAACAAATTGTTGGTAGGGTGAACAATTTTGTGCTGTATCTTGATCAGTACAACCAGATAGGTGACAATAACATTTGGGATGATGTTGTAATCAATCCAGTTGCTGATTTACCCATGGTTGTGAGCCCTGTTAAGGTCACTTATGTGGATAAGAACCCAATGGAAAAGCTATCAGACTTTTACAGCCAGTTGCCGAGGAAGGAAGAAGATCTGGGAGTGCACACAGAAGGATCAGACTATGATGACAGTGATTATGACTTTGAAGATGGTGGTGATGACTTATTTGAGGACAATGTAGATGAAGAGGTGGTGGATGAGGGTTCAAAAAAGAGAAAGAAGGCTAAGTCACCAGCTGGTACATCACAAGGAGAATCATCTGGTCCCAAGGATGAAGCATCTAGTGGGTCAGACAGTGACTTGGATTTGCCTGATGACTCAGATGGAGAAGGCCAAGTGAAGCTGAAGTTCAAATCATTCATCCCTGAGGATCTAGTAAATCCAACATTTAAGGTAGGCATGATATTCTCTAGTGTGGAGCTCCTAAGAAAAGCCATCACAGAGTACAACCTAAAGCATAGAGTTGACATTAGGATGCCCAGGAACGACAGGAGCAGGGTTGGGGCTCATTGTGCTGTTGGCTGCCCCTGGACATTGTATGCTTCATTAGATAGCAGAACTAAGGCATTCATGGTCAAAACTTATGTGGGAGAGCACAACTATAGGAAGGAATGGGTTCTCAAGAGGTGCACAGCCAAGTGGCTATCAGAGAAGTACATTGAGACCTTTAGAGCAGATAGCAAGATGACACTAGGCAATTTTGCAAGGATTGTGTAGAAGGACTGGAACCTGACACCCTCCAGGAGCAAGTTAGCTAAGGCAAGGAGATTGTCTATGGATAGGATATATGGTGATGAGCTTGAGCAGTTCAACCTGTTGTGGGATTTTGGTAATGAACTGAGGAGGTCAAACCCAGGAAGCACTTTCTATGTTGGTCTCAATGATGGCCATTTTAGTCACATGTATTTCTCACTTGATGCATGCAAAAGGAGGTTCCTAGCTGGCTGCAGGCCTATCATTTGCTTGGATGGATGTCATATTAAGACCAAGTTTGGAGGATGTTTGCTGACTGCAGTTGGTATAGACCCAAACAATTGCATATTTCCTATGTCAATGGGCTATGTGGAGGTGAAGTCAAAGAGTACATGAAAATGGTTCCTTGAGACCCTCAAGCAAGGCCTTGGGATTCAAAATACTTATCCATGGACTATAATGACTGACAAGCAAAAGGTTATATACTTTGTCTGCTTGATGACTTATCCATTTTTTTAAACTTATTATGTATTGTATACTAACTGTTTCAATGCATCTGCAGGGACTTATACCTGCTGTCCAAGATGTTTTCCCAGAGTCAGAACACATGTTCTATGTCAGACACTTGTACTGCAACTTTCAAGGTCACTTCAAAGGTGAGAACCTCAAAAACCAACTTTGGGCTTGTGCTAGGTCCACAACTGTGGTAGCCTGGGATAGGAACATGGAGAAAATGAAGACATTAGATGCAGATGCACATGCACATAGATGGTTACAACAGATGCCCCCCAACACTTGGGTTAGAGCTTTTTTTAGTAAGTTTCCTAAGGGTGATCTATTGCTCAATAATTCATGTGAGGTATTCAACAAGTACATACTGGATGCAAGAGAAATGCCCATCCTCAGCATGATATGAAGATCAAAGACCAACTAATGAACAGGATGTACAACAAGTAGTAGGATGTTCATGACAAGTGGCCAGCCCCTATCTGTCCCAAGATTAGGAAGAAAATTCTCTAGAACTTAGAGTGGGCAAACACTTGTTATGTTTCTCCTGCTGGCAGAGGTGTTTTTGAAGTGAAGGATAGAGATTACCAGTACACAGTTAACATCTATGACAAGCACTGTGACTGCAGGGGGTGGAACTTGACTGGCATTCCCTGTAGTCATGCCATCTCTTGCCTGAGACATGAAAGGATCCCTGTTGAAGATGTCATACCTAAATGCTACACTACTGAAACTTATAGTGCTGTGTATGGATTCAATGTGATGCCATGTTCTGACAAGACCAACTAGATGAAGATGAATGGTCCTAATATTGAGCCTCCAATATATGAGAAGATAGGAAGGCCACCCAAATCTAGGAGGAAGCAACCCCATGAGATTCAGGGCAAAAATGGACCTTCAATGTCCAGGCATGGCATCATCATTCACTGTTCCTGGTGCCATGAGCCTAACCACAATTCCAAGGGATGTGATACATCCGGCCCAAGTGGGGTGGCCGAGACCCAATAAATTAAGGTTGTCCGGACCCCAACAGTTCTTATGCACACCCACTCGAGGAAAGGCCCAATGTCCCTAAAAGACTAGTCTGATAGGGGAAGGGTGACTCTCTCTTTTAAGGTGGCTTCCTCCTCCTAAGGTAAGCAAGGTGGGATTATTCAGAGGTTCACACGGTCACCGCCCGACTACAACTAGGCCACTTGGCCTTTTTTTGTTGCGTCTTTGCCAGCGGGTAATAGTGGAGGATGTCCTCATCATTCCCACCCCCTTAAACAAGTGCCCAGCTCTGATACCAAATGATGTGAACTAGGGTTCCTGATCTTCCAAAAGGTTCTGATAACTCTCGATTTGGTGGAGTCACGACACAATTCGATCCGGCTTCCGAACAACTCAGCTCTGAACCCCGCAATTGCAGCACCACGACCCCTCTGGTTATCGACCGGCGTTACACGGTCGACCTCACCAAGAAGGCTAAGAGCATCTCCAACAATACTACCTAAAACACACCTCCTACTTTTCTATTTAGGAAGCCACCTATTTTGAGACTACTCATATTTTACTTCCAACTCCAGCAATACTACCTAAACCATACTACTCAAATTCGTTTTAGTAGTCAATGACACGTGGGGCTCTTTTGTCATCTCTCTCATCCAGATTTTGCACGGTGGAGAGTAGGGGGCCAACAAAAGTAGAGGGTGGAGGGGGAAAAGTAGGAGGCCAACAAATGTAGGGGGTCTAGTAGGGGGTCTGTTGGAGTTGGTTTTTTGACCTCCACTACCTAAATCTGAAGTAGGAGGTCAAGTAGGGGGTCCTGTTGGAGATGCTCTAAGTCCTTGCCTGCGAATCAAGAACACACGCAAGAACACAAAGGAATGCAACCAAATTGCAGATGAATGATTAATCTCACAAAGTTGGGGTCTCACAAACCGACGGCGGTGGCGAAACTGGTGTCAACAGAATAATCTAAGCAAAACCCAACCCTAATGTAGGCAGTGACTACTGATTATATAGCCTAAGGGGCGTTCAAGGACCCCTATTCGCGTCCCTGGGGAGCGCCGACACGTTACAAGGCCCAAACGGCCCAAAAGACGGCGACACAGCGCCCTGATAGATTCTAGATGGTGACTTGTTTTGATGATTCCCATTGATTCCGACCAACTTTTGACGTGGGACCACTTGGGTTGGCTTCCTTATTAAATAAGCTTTCCATCCATATATGTATCATCAAAAATAGAGTCTGGATGCGTCCTAGGTGACCAGTTCAAGGCAGACTGGTCCTGAACTACGAGGCAGACTCGAACTCAACTTAGTTTGGTCCTCCATCTTTATCCGGGCGCCTTCGCTGGTCCTCCACGCCTCCAAGCCCTCCTCCATGTGTATCCTAGACCTCTCCTTCATTCCTAAGCATAATATAATCATTAGGTAGCAATCTATTCTCAAAATCATATAAAGAGTTACTTAGGAACGAGCTCACCTCTAAATTTAATTGACGCGCGCGGGCTCTAGTGATTGGACCTTGAATGTCCAGCAGTGGATCATTATGTGTATGTGAAGGAGTGATGTCCTAATCAGGATGTCCACTAAAGAAGGCAGGCATTAGGCTGAAACAACAAGTGAGAAGGCATCCAACATCTTTTACAACAACAATAGGAGATGAGGAAGAAGAGAATGCAACCTATACACAGCAGGCAGAGAGGAAGTGATGCCAGAACAGCACCTGCAGCCCATAGTGCAACCATTGGAGGTCCAAGAAACCATGCTGTCCCAGATGTTAGCACAGGTGAACTATTTGTAGCACAATTCCATTATGATTAATGCAGCACAATTTAAGGCCACTTGTCTTCATCTTCTTGTAGGTAGCAGATCCTGTGAATGTGTCACTTGATCATGGGCCTCTCCCTTCCTCATCATTCATCAACAATAACCAACCTACTGCAAGGCCACTTGTCCTCACCACAACAACAAAACAAGGAAGGACCAAGCGCAAGAATCATGCAAAGAAGAAGAATGACACTTCTAATGGAGATAAACCTACGAAGAAGAAGAAAAATCCACCAAAGAACAAAGATCCTGCAATAGATCTTGGTTCTGCTGAAGCACCAAACCTGGACTGATGGGCATGGTGCAGCCATTAACCATTTTGTTAATAGCTTTTGGGTACACCTTTTGGTACATCTTTTGGGTACAACTTTTGGGATAGATAGATGGCGCACACACACAGTTACAAACCTACTGTGAGGTCTATGTGTTGGATGTGTTAGTTTACTGAAGATAGTGACATGTCTAAGATGGGGCTCATTGTGTGTAATAGGTAATGAGTCCATAACTCTTGTTAAGTGTCAAATGATTTAAGTCTGGCTTCTATGCTATGGTAGCACCAAACCTCTATATGGATGCTTACTGTTATTTGGAAGTAATGATCAGTGACATTTTCACTCTTGTTGCTTGACTGATTTGAATAATTGTATGTTTTTTATCTGATCTGTGCATACATACATATGAATTGCAAGAAATCTTATTGATACATAACAAAGGATTGAGTTCATACATAGCACTGGGATTGACTACATTCAATTCATACGAAGAAAATGCGGTTTGGATTTTTTAGCATGGTTGACAGGCGCTCGACAACCTCAGCCTTTCCACGCTCGTTGCACCAGATCAGGGGGAGGTCCGACCTCAACCTTGGCTGCTGCTTCCTGGAGCTCGAGGTCAAAGGGGCAGCCATGGCGTCCTAGTGCCTGGTGGAGAAGAATGAGAATGGGGAAAGAGAGTGGGGCTAAGGAAATGAGGAACACATACATAAAGGAGGGAGAGAGCAATATGGCCAGGGGGAAGACTGCAAAACAACCAACAAAATGGTGGGAGATTTCCCTTCCTTTCCACCTGTAGGACAACGTGGCAGTCCAGGCTAGACAAAATAGCCTCCCAAACCCAGTTTTGGATGTAAATGATACATTTAGCAAGTTAAAGGACCTATAAACCAAGTTTCCTAAGTACATGGACCTGGATGACATTGCGGAACAAGTTCAAGGACCTACAGTGGATTTTACTCAAAAATCTACAACAATACTTAAGCCAAGTGGTTAGACACATATGAAGCGAAATGAGTGTTATGCTAGCCTACTAAAAATGCAAGACTCCTATCCATAATTCTAGTTGCTATGATCTCTAAAACACACAAAGAGACTAAGTCACTACCACTAAATTAGTGTGCTCTCAAAGGCTAACTAAAAAGCTACACTAACCACTAGATAAGACACAAGCTAGCTCTCAAAACTAATTATACTAAAGAGCTTAGCTACACTAGTAATGTAAGTACAAGAGTAAGGTAGTGAAGTTATACTACCGTGGCAAGAGACAATCAATCAATCACAATGAATACCAATGAAACCCTCAAAGATAAGATGACATAATGATTTTTCACCGAAGTTCACTTGCTTGCCGGCAAGCTAGTCTCCGTTGTGGCGATTCACTCACTTGGAGGTTCACGTGCTAATAGGCATCACACGCCTAACCCGCAATCGGGTGCCACACAATCAACACAAGATGAGGATCCATAAGCCATGAGCAATCCGTTAGAGTACCTTTTCCACCGGGGAAAGGTCAAGAACCCCTCACAATCACCATGATTAGAGCCGGAGACAATCACCTTCCTCCGCTCAACGATCCTCGTTGCACCAAGCCATCTAGGTGGTGGCAACCACCAAGAGAAACAAGCGAAATCTGTAGTGAAACACAATCACCAAGTCCCTCTTGATGCAATCACTCAAGCAATGCATTTGGATTCACTCCTAATCTCACAAAGATGATGAATCAATGATGGAGATGAGTGGGAGGGCTTTGGCTCAGCTCACTAGGTTGCTATGTCAATGAAAATGGCCAAGAGAGTGAGCAAGAGCCAGCCAACACATTTATATAGAGTCCCAACCGACCACATAGCCGTTGGGCTCAAAACTCAGCTGCTGCGGGCTGACCGGACGCACCGGTCAGATGACCGGACGCATGGACCCTAGTGTCCGGTCACGCATCCGCAGCCACATGTCGCCTCCTTTAAACGAGAGCCACTAATCTCCAATGGCTAACTTGAACGCGCTCAACCGTTAAGTCATGACCGGACGCACCGACCTAGGACCTGATGCGGCTGCCCGGCGTCCGCTCGCGCACTCCCATGCTGTTTGCGCGCTGTGACCTGATGCACCGAGAGGATGACCGGACGCTTCCCCACCTGGAATCTGATCATTTCTAGTAAGCATCCAGAGAGGGATTTTGATGATTGGACGCTTCCATTCGTGTGCGACCGGATGCACCGCAGCATCCGTTCCTCTTTGCCTCGCGTGTTAGCCCAATGTTAGCGTACGTCAGCGTTGACCGGATGCAGGCCGTGCACGTCCAGTCCACTTCTCCTTCAGCGTCCGGTCAAGGACCCTAGCTTCTTCTTCACTGCGCAACATTGACTGGATGAAGGCACAGAGTCTGGTCGCTGCGAGAGCAGCGTCCGGTCACTAAAAAATAGTGTCTCCACTTCACCAAAATCTATGCCCTTGCTCAAATGTACTAACCACCAAGTATTTCACCTTGTGCACATGTGTTAGCATGTTTTCACAAACATTTTTAAGGGTGTTAACACTTACTAGAATATAAATGCATATGCAATGAGTTAGAACAGAAACGTACGGCTAACACTTTGATAACCGCATTTCACGGCGAGTTTCACCCCTCTTAATAGTATGACTATCTATCCTAAATGTGATCATACCCACTAGGTGTCTTGATCACGAAAACAAAATGGCCCTATCAAATTCACCTTTGCCTTGAGCCCATTTTGTTTTTGTTTTTCTTCTTTTCTAAGCCCGAGCACTTGATCATCACCATGGCTATCATGACCATCATCATGATCTTCACCATTTGCTCCACCACTTGGAATGTGCTTCCCTATCTCATGATCACTAGAGCAAATAGGTTAACATTTAGGGTTTCATCAATTCACCAAAACCAAACTAGAGCTTTCACCAGGAGACTTCAGTCTTGTCTTAATCGCATAGTGTATCAAGCATGTTTGGGTCTTGGCTTTGCGGTCTAAGTAAAGAACTGAAATCGTTAGCCTTGCTAGGAGCAGCAGCTACGTGTTGGTCGCTTTGGTTATGTAAGAATGACCTGGTTTTTGAAAAGAAACACACTTCTTTTTCTTTACAGGTTATCTACTCAATTATACATTGACTTCGTATATGGGCTGTCCTACAGAAGCCAACTTCACAAGATTTGGTTGTAGCGGCATCTCAACAATTGGTGCGGGTGGCCAAGAAGTTTTTTACCCGGGCACATGAGTGACAATCTAGTCTTTGGATTGAGTGTTATTAGCATGTCTTTCTGTTTTAAGATCTTGAGTAAGGCTATGTGTATCCTTGTTATACACAGAGGATGAAAGTGTTTCAAGGTCTTTGTATCATCTCGATGTAATAATCTTGAAATTAATAAAGCTTTCCTTATCGAAAAAACACTAGAGCAGTTCATAATAAATTCACCAATGTATGGGATGCTCTTAAACTGTATTGACATCCATTATCAATGTTGTGCACTGAAGATAATGTTTGATTCCCCACTTAAGTATGCTAGCCGTGTGTTGATGAACCTTGAAGATTTTTTTTTCAATCTGATTTGTTAACCTTCTGACAAACTTTATTCTCCATGTTGGACAACTCATCATAGTCCTCAGTTAGCAATGTCCATTTCATGTTGCCGTTTGTCGCATATACAAGGAGCCTGTGGTCCAAATAAATGTATGTTTTCTATAGTTACATGAACTAGGAAAATGGCATATAGAGATTAGAAACATAGGTTTTATTGCTCTATACATGTAATGCGTCGTCTTTGAATTGTATCAAATGTATCACTCGACTGATGCCTAAAAGGTCTTGATGGCTAGAGGGGGGTGAATAGCCTATTAAAAATTTCCTACAAAGTGTGCTAAACAAGTTTATCAATATAACAAATAGTGAGATGCGAGTTTTGCTTAGCCTACGTGGTGTTCGGAAGCCACCTATCCAATTTACAATTCTAATATATATGCACTCAACCGCACAATTCAAACCAAGAAGGAAGCTACAACTAAAACTAGCAAGCTACACAAAAAAGCTACTCTAGCAAAACTATCTAGCTAGCAAAGGTAACTAAGAAGGTAATGTGGAGATGAGTTAGGAGGGTATCACCGAGGGGCGAAGTATTGAGCCAACCAATATGATCAACAATGAATACCAAGACAACCGAACACTGGGATCAATCAATCACAATGTGAAAGTGATGACACAAGATTTATCCCGAGGTTCACGTGCTTGCCGGCACGCTAGTCCCCGTTGTGTCCCTCTTCACCATGTGGTTCAGTGCCTAATCGGTTACACACCGAGCCTCTCAAAAGGCGCCACAAGAACCTACCAAATGGCAAGAGGTTGTAATGACACGAGCAATTTACTAATGTTGCCTTTGGTGCTTCACCAAGGTAGGCACAAAACCCTCACCATCACTGGAGGTGGCCAAGAACAATCACCAACTCTTGCCAACACCTCCAAGCTGCTCCAAGCCATCTAGGTGGTGGCAACCACCAAGAGAAACAAGAATCCCGCAGCAAATCAACCACCAAGTGCCAACTAGATGCAATCTCACAATGCAAATACACTTGGATCACTCAATCTCACTTCAAATATGCAAAGAAGCAAGAGAGATGAGTGGGAGGGGATTTGCTTAGCTCAAAGTGCTCACAAGTATGTCAAAGAGTCCAAGAGAGTGAGCCAAGAGCTGGCCAACAAGTATTTATAGAGGTGGCTCACTCAAAAGAGTCGTTAGAAACCTTACTGGGCAATTTTTGGGGGCGACAGACGCTGTACAGTAGCGTCCGTCGCTCCTATGGCTGTCACGTGTGTAACACCCTACTTTTACGCAGCTCATATTCTATTAGAAATAGAAATTTGGGCAGCAACTTACTGGAAAACGCAGTAAGAACAAAGACCACATTGCTCAAACTTTACAAAAGAAAACATCAACAAATATAGACTATTTAACATCAACTCCAGGAGGCACATCACTCAATTATTACATCGTCGCAGCAACATAATTAAGGTAAAGTTGACAATACTTTAAATTTGAGAAGTGCCACATTGCAAACTGAATTCTTAAAACATTAATATTTATTCCGGCGGCGATGAAGTGACACATGCATGCAACTAAGTTCCCAAGCCCATCATGCTTGACAAAAATGAGTAATGACCTGTAAAGAATTAAAGGGGGTGAGATAAACTCAGCAAGCAACGGCTATGAATATAGACACATCTCACAAGTGTTGAGTTCATTAGATTTGTAAATCATATAAACACTCATAAAGATGAGAAAGGTAACACACAAATAATTTATGCAACTCCATAATGTAGCGACATTCAACACTATCATCTGATATTGACATTCTTCAAACATCAAGTAAATGATGTATGCATGCTATGATGCAACTCCATTGAGAGTTTTATGTTGGATGGTGCCAACCTCTCATGCAACTCCATGTACCGGTACTAGTCACAGCACGATGGCGGTGACTGGCCTTTATCGCCATATGAAATGCATTTGCATATGTATGCACATGATTGGTACATGAATATAAACTCCAAATTGCATAAACAGAGCGTCAGCCCAGAACGACCACTATTTCAAGGAACAAGAGGCATCCAATTTAATGAATAAATAAATACTCAAGCAAGATATAATTAGGCAAGCCAAACAATGATCTATATTATTACTCTTGATATAGTGTACTCCATTAAATTTCAAAGAGGATGCAAGACATGAATATAGACATAGCATTGGCCACACCCCTACGTTACTTGCCTTTTCACCGCTAAGAACGGTTAGGTGCCACGCTTCCTGGTAAAGATAAATATATAGAATTTCTTAATAACAATCATACACCATACAAAGAGTAACTTTTACGTCCTATGCTCAAAAGCTCAATTACCCTCTACTTTTTATAGAAAGATGAAATCTGAATGACAAATTCGACCACAGTGATCCTCCTATTGTGTAGATAGCACCTTTGTTACTTTAGTAACTATTTTTATACCACAGGGAAAAACATGTTTGAGTAGAGTAAAATCATCTACATAAAATTCTCTACAACTTCGGTATTCACCACAAAATTTAATTCGGTCATCTACTATTTCTAATGGGAGCTACAAACTGAACTCCTATATCTGCACGTTCTGAAACAGCTCAACCTCGAGATTTTAGATGTCCAGACATGTTTATCCTTGATCAACTCATGTTCCGGCAGTGTTAGAACAGAAAAAAGAAATATTTATTAATCAGCCTCTTGGCTCTGTAGTTCTGTCTCTAAGAAGCAAAATATGAAACACAAAGTAATAACTAGCAGTTCTGCAGTTTTGCAGAAAACTGCAGCTAATCGACATCAAGGGATTTCCTCACTATCGGTCTACTCAACCAAAATTGAGGAGTCAAGTACTCAGGAAATACAGTTAAGCTGGCCTCAATTGTCAAACACATCAGGTCATCGTCTCCTAAGATTCGATATCTAACAGATGATAGCACTATTATATAGATCGGTACTATGCCAATCAATTAAAACTGCCATAGCAATTCTGGAAAAACAAGCCTTCAGACTCCAAGTAAGAATTTGAGATTAAGCCTGTTGGATCAAAGAGAACCAACTGCTGAACAGTAGGGGACAAAACGAATTTGTCTGTTAATTACCTATGCGAGACCTCCCTCTGGTCACCCCTCCCTGGACTGCTTTGCGCTCTCCCTGAACCTGCTGCAGTGTACGTTCTGCAGCCAACGCGAAGGCAGCAGAGATGGATGAGTATCAGCAGCAGAGATCCAGTTCTTGCGCTGATTTGGGAAGCCCCTCACATACCACTTTGGACGCCAAACCCCAGTGACGGAAGAGACGAGATGCAGGACGTCGCCTCCACCTCTGTGCGATCGGCAGGAAGGGGAAGTGGCGTGAGTTGTGCTAGGGTTCCTGCTGGACTCTAATCGTTTCCCCTCTCCCTTCTAAATGGACTCTAATTAGGCCTTCTCTTATCACCTCTCTGAGCCCATTAGGCCTAAAGACAAGTTAATTATTTTTTTACTGGATGTTACATTCTTCCCCCCTTAAAAGAATTCGTCCTCGAATTCGATCTCTCTCTTATTATCAACTACAGAAACAAATTTTTTGGGAATAGCTTAAACATACCATCTTGAAAAAGAGCAGGATACTCCTTGCGCATAAGCTCCTCAAGCTCCCATGTTGCTTCTCTCTCTATTTGATTTGACCAGAGTACTTTTACATACTTGATCACCCTCCTCCTTAACACACGGTCTGAGAATTCCAATATACGAGCCGGTTCAGACTTAATGGTAAGTTCTTGTTCAATGATGATATGTTCCAGCTCAATCCTCTGTTCTGGATCATGCAAATACTTTCGCAACATCGAGACATGAAAAACATTATGTACTCCACTCATAGATTGTGGCAGCTCCAATCTATAGGCTAGCTTCCCAATGCGTGCAATGATCAAGAAGGGACCAATGTATCTTGGGCTAAGTTTTCCTTTTGTTCCGAACCTTACAACACCTTTGGTCGGTGACACCCTCAAGAGAACATGGTCACCAATCTGAAACTCTAGCTCACGCCTCCTCACATCAGCATATTTCTTTTGTCGACTTTGTGCCGCTAAGAGATTATGACGCACTTCAGCAACCTTGTCAATAGTTTGTTGAATCCAATCAGGACCTACAAGTGCTCTCTCGCTAACTGAATCCCAACATAGTGGTGACCTGCACCTCCGTCCATATAAAGCCTCAAATGGAGCCATTTTAATGCTGGAATGATAGCTATTATTATACGCAAATTCAGCTAGAGCCAAATGCTCCTCCCAACTCCCTTTCCAAGAAAGCACACAACATTGCAACATATCCTCTAGTGTTTGAATGGTCCGCTCGGATTGACCATCCGTTTGTGGGTGAAATGCCATACTTAAATCTCTCTTTGTACCCATAGCTTTCAGAAAGCTCTCCCAAAACAAGGATACAAACTTAGCATCTCGATCTGAAACAATAGACTTTGGCACACCATGCAACCTCACAATTTGAGAAACATAGATGGGCACTAAATCATGAGCTGTGTGAGTAGTCTTGATTGCTATAAAATGCGCTGACTTAGTGAGCCTATCCACCACGACCCATATGGCATCCATCCCTTGCGGTGAACGAGGTAGACCAACCACAAAGTCCATAGTGATATGCTCCCACTTCCACTCTAGAATTTCCAATGGTTGTAGTTTACCTGCAGGGCTTTTATGTTCTGCTTTTACCTGTTGACATACCCCACAAGATGCAACATATTTAGCTATATCCACCTTCATCCTCTTCCACCAAAAATGTGGCTTCAGATCTCTATACATCTTAGTCTCTCCAGGATGAATGGTGTATGGGGTACGGTGGGCTTCCTTAAGGATATCCATCTTCACTTCAGCCTTTTGAGGAACACAAAAGCGGCCTCAAAAACGAATTGCTCCTTGCCCATCAATGCTAAATTCTCTTGGT
The DNA here is from genome assembly GCA_022457205.1 of Saccharum spontaneum. Classification (NCBI taxonomy): domain Eukaryota; kingdom Viridiplantae; phylum Streptophyta; class Magnoliopsida; order Poales; family Poaceae; genus Saccharum; species Saccharum spontaneum. The sequence goes on along the minus strand of CM039605.1, from coordinate 491,567 downwards.
CTCCCTTTTGCGATCCGTCTCCTAACTTCCTGAAGAAGGCGATCATGTTGTTGAGCTTCCCTCACTCGCTCAGGAATAGCAGACTCAATTATCACTTGTGTCTTAGCCTGTGCTACACCAGCATAACAATAGGAAATGCTCATCCTATCAAACTCTGCTATCAGCGAATTTAAAGTCTTAGGAACACGAGTCCTACTAAGTGCGTCTGCCACCACATTTGCTTTGCCTGGATCATACTGTATGGTGAGATCATAGTCCTTTATCAACTCTAGCCATCTCCTTTGTCTCATATTCAACTCCTTCTATGTGAAAGTATATTTAAGACTCTTATGATCTGTGAAAATATCACAAGCCTCTCCATAAAGATAATGCCTCCAAAGTTTTAGTGCAAAAACCACCGCTGCCAACTCCAAGTCATGAGTAGGATAGTTCTGCTCATGAGTCTTCAATTTTTGCGATGCATAAGAAATAACCTTGCCCTCTTGCATAAGCACACAACCCAATCCAATACGAGAAGCATCTGTATACACTGTAAATCTTTTGCCATGCTCAGGCAAGGTAAGAATAGGAGCATTCACGAGCTTGTCCTTCAAGGTACGAAAACTATGCTCACACTCTTCACTCCAAATAAAAGGAACCCCTTTCTGTGTGAGTCGTGTCATTGGCTTGGCAATGATAGAGAAATCCTTCACAAAATGACGGTAATAGCTGGCAAGACCTAGGAAACTTCTAACCTCGGTCACACTTGTTGGCCTTTGCCAGTTCACTACTGATGCCACATTCTTCGGATCAACAGTGACACCATGTTGGTTGATTACATGACCTAGAAAAGCCACTTCAGTCAACCAAAAAAGCACACTTTTTTAGCTTAGCATAAAATTTGTTCCTCTGAAGGGCCTCCAATACCAATCTAAGATGCACCTCATGCTCTTCCTCAGATTTAGAGTACACCAATATATCATCAATGAACACTACGACAAACACGTCCAAATATTCATGTAGCATCCTGTTCATCGCTCCCATAAAAGCAGCAGGGGCATTTGTTAGTCCAAAAGACATAACCGTGTACTCGTAATGCCCGTACCTTGTGCTAAAAGCAGTTTTCTCAATGTCCTCTTCTCTAATTCTCAATTGGTGATAACCAGATTGCAAATCAATCTTGGAAAACACCTTTTCACCCTTCAATTGATCAAATAAAGCATCAATATGAGGTAATGGGTACTTATTCTTGATAGTCACTTGATTAAGGGCTCGATAGTCAACACAAAGTCTCTTAGTACCATCCTTCTTCTCGACAAATAAAACTGGAAAAGCCCATGGAGACTTGCTTGGTTGAATAAAACCCTTTGCCAGAAGTTCATCTAACTGTTTCTTCAACTCCACTTGCTCCACAGGAGCCATCTTATATGGAGTCTTATAAATTGGCCTCGTTCCAGGAACAAGTTCAATTTGGAAGTCTTGCTCCCTACCAGGAGGCAACCCTAGAAGCTCTATAGGGAACACATCAGGAAACATGCGTACAACAGGAATATCCTCAATACATGAGACAACATCTTGCCCTTCTACAAGTGACCAAAGAGCACCTGACTTCACCATCCATCTTTTAGGAAAGAGCACACACAACAAGGAGAGTGTATATGGTAAACTACTGCCTTGGAAGATGATTTTCTCCCCAGATGGAGCCAACAAGGTAATCGTCTTCCAAAAACAAGAGATGACTGCATGATATTGAGAAAGCCAGTCCATACCAAGAATAACATCAAAGGAATCCAAACTAATCATCACGAGGTTAGCGAAGAACACCTCATCAGCAATAGATATCCCGGGCAAACTATAGTACTAGAAATAATTCCACTAGGAGAACTGACTACAACTGACTCTCTAATCCTTTCCACTGATAAACCCGCCTTTCTAGCGAAGTCAATTGATACAAAAGAAAAACTAGCTCCGGAATCGAATAAAATGCGAGCATTGTGAGAATCCACAGGTAAGATACCTGTCACCACATCATTGCGTCCTCCAGATTCAGCAGAGGGCAAAGTGTATAGTCTAGGAGGTGCACGCGAAGTAGAAGCCCCCACATCCTGTGCAGAAGAAGTCCCAACCATCGACACTGATGGTGCTGCAGGCCACTGGTGAGGCAAAGCTGGGGTATGAGCCAAAGGAACAGCTGGTGGAGACAACCAATAAGCTCCAGTGGGTGGAGAAAGGTACTATTGCGGTGGAGCAACAGGAGCTAGCAAGAACTGCGAAGTCGAAGTAGAAGCTAACATGTGTGCTGAACCCCTGGAAGAAGAACCAGCAGAGGAAGTCACCTTCTCCCACTTAATTTTACCATTGGCATTCTTACGACATACCACATCCTTGTGGCCAAAGTGTCCACAAATGGAACAGTTCCCTTTCCAAGAGCACTCACTCTGCATATGTGAATCACCACACCTAAAGCACACTAGGCCAAAACCTGGCTTAACCACAGCACAAAACTGAGCACTAGTCCCTGAAGAACGACCCTGGGAAGATCCACCTTGGTATGGATGACGGTGCCGCTGACCTTTATGCTTATTATGGATAGGACCACCAGATTGACCTTTCTTGTCACCTTGTCCCTTCTGCTGATCTATTCCAGATGCTTTTCGAATATCATCAGTATAAGTCTGTTGCAGCTCAACTCCTGAAGCCTGCTCCACCATGGTGCGAAAGTCGGTAACTAGAAAAGCACCAAGCATATGACGAATAAAAGGCCTCAAACCCTGCCTAAAATGTCTAGCCTTCTCTGCATCATTATTTGCTACATGAGGGACAAAGCGAACAATCTTATTAAATCCCACCTCATACTCTGCTACAGTCATCTTGCCTTGTGTGTAATTATTTAGCTCAATTTGCATCTTATCTAAGAAAGTAGCTGAGTAGAACCTCCTCTCAAATTGGGCCACAAACTCGGGCCATGTGGGAACACCATGAGCAGCAGTCCTAGCTGACTGTACACCTCGCCACCAAATTTGAGCCTCACCCTTCATGATTTGCACAACATAGCGAACTCTATCTTGAGGCAACACCTCAAAAGCATCAAGCTGCATCTCAATATAAGAAAGCCAATCTGCAGCCTGGATAGGAGTTCCATTGCCATCAAAACTCTCTAGCTTCAAGCGAACCCACTCTTTTAGGGACACTCCACTTTGATGACCATCACCCCCAGCAGCAGGTTGTGCAACACCCATAGGGACTGCGCCATCAGGAAGAATAGGTTGGCCAGCACCCGCAGGGACCGCGCCATCAGGGACAATAGGTTGGGCAGCCCCCACACGATTAGCCTGCCTAAGAGTCCTCAACTCATTCTGCATTGCCCGCATTGTGGCTAGCAGCTCCGCTTGAGTGTCGCCCTCTGGCTGGGCATCACCCCGCGATCTACCTCGACCTCGACCTCGCCTCTTAGGTGGCATGACTGCAGCCACCAAAGATAAAACATAAACACACAAAGCAACTTCAGCAAATAGAAGTATCAACAGAGGGAACAAACAAAGTACACGAAAATATGCAGAACCCAACCCAACCTACATGTGCAGTGTGTCAAATTAAATATTACTTCACCGAGGATTAAAACCTAAGCTTTGATGCCAACTGTAACACCCTACTTTTACGCAGCTCATATTCTATTAGAAATAGAAATTTGGGCAGCAACTTACTGGAAAACGCAGTAAGAACAAAGACCACATTGCTCAAACTTTACAAAAGAAAACATCAACAAATATAGACTATTTAACATCAACTCCAGGAGGCACATCACTCAATTATTACATCGTCGCAGCAACATAATTAAGGTAAAGTTGACAATACTTTAAATTTGAGAAGTGCCACATTGCAAACTGAATTCTTAAAACATTAATATTTATTCCGGCGGCGATGAAGTGACACGTGCATGCAACTAAGTTCCCAAGCCCATCATGCTTGACAAAAATGATTAATGACCTGTAAAGAATTAAAGGGGGTGAGATAAACTCAGCAAGCAACGGCTATGAATATAGACACATCTCACAAGTGTTGAGTTCATTAGATTTGTAAATCATATAAACACTCATAAAGATGAGAAAGGTAACACACAAATAATTTATGCAACTCCATAATGTAGCGACATTCAACACTATCATCTGATATTGACATTCTTCAAACATCAAGTAAATGATGTATGCATGCTATGATGCAACTCCATTGAGAGTTTTATGTTGGACGGTGCCAACCTCTCATGCAACTCCATGTACCGGTACTAGTCACAGCACGATGGCGGTGACTGGCCTTTATCGCCATATGAAATGCATTTGCATATGTATGCACATGATTGGTACATGAATATAAACTCCAAATTGCATAAACAGAGCGTCAGCCCAGAACGACCACTATTTCAAGGAACAAGAGGCACCCAATTTAATGAATAAATAAATACTCAAGCAAGATATAATTAGGCAAGCCAAACAATGATCTATATTATTACTCTTGATATAGTGTACTCCATTAAATTTCAAAGAGGATGCAAGACATGAATATAGACATAGCATTGGCCACACCCCTACGTTACTTGCCTTTTCACCGAAGAAAACAACCTCGACAAGCACATCTAAGAACGGTTAGGTGCCACGCTTCCTGGTAAAGATAAATATATAGAATTTCTTAATAACAATCATACACCATACAAAGAGTAACTTTTACGTCCTATGCTCAAAAGCTCAATTACCCTCTACTTTTTATAGAAAGATGAAATCTGAATGACAAATTCGACCACAGTGATCCTCCTATTGTGTAGATAGCACCTTTGTTACTTTAGTAACTATTTTTATACCACAGGGAAAAACATGTTTGAGTAGAGTAAAATCATCTACATAAAATTCTCTACAACTTCGGTATTCACCACAAAATTTAATTCGGTCATCTACTATTTCTAATGGGAGCTACAAACTGAACTCCTATATCTGCACGTTCTGAAACAGCTCAACCTCGAGATTTTAGATGTCCAGACATATTTATCCTTGATCAACTCATGTTCCGGCAGTGTTAGAACAGAAAAAAGAAATATTTATTAATCAGCCTCTTGGCTCTGTAGTTCTGTCTCTAAGAAGCAAAATATGAAACACAAAGTAATAACTAGCAGTTCTGCAGTTTTGCAGAAAACTGCAGCTAATCGACATCAAGGGATTTCCTCACTATCGGTCTACTCAACCAAAATTGAGGAGTCAAGTACTCAGGAAATACAATTAAGCTGGCCTCAATTGTCAAACACATCAGGTCATCGTCTCCTAAGATTCGATATCTAACAGATGATAGCACTATTATATAGATCGGTACTATGCCAAACAATTAAAACTGCCATAGCAATTCTGGAAAAACAAGCCTTCAGACTCCAAGTAAGAATTTGAGATTAAGCCTGTTGGATCAAAGAGAACCAACTGCTGAACAGTAGGGGACAAAACGAATTTGTCTGTTAATTACCTATGCGAGACCTCCCTCTGGTCACCCCTCCCTGGACTGCTTTGCGCTCTCCCTGAACCTGCTGCAGTGTACGTTCTGCAGCCAACGCGAAGGCAGCAGAGATGGATGATTATCAGCAGCAGAGATCCAGTTCTTGCGCTGATTTGGGAAGCCCCTCACATACCAGTTTGGACGCCAAACCCCAGTGATGGAAGAGACGAGATGCAGGACGTCGCCTCCACCTCTGTGCGATCGGCAGGAAGGGGAAGTGACGTGAGTTGTGCTAGGGTTCCTGCTGGACTCTAATCGTTTCCCCTCTCCCTTCTAAATGGACTCTAATTAGGCCTTCTCTTATCACCTCTCTGAGCCCATTAGGCCTAAAGACAAGTTAATTATTTTTTTACTAGATGTTACAACGTGTTCGACCGTTTGAATTCATCGCGTTCGCGCCCACTACGTCGGACGCATCCGACGCGATCATCAGACGCCGCCTTTGCGCCGACAGACGCGGTCCAGAACTGCCTTTCGCGTGCTGGACCATAAGACGCGTCTAGTGACGCACCGATGGACATGTCTGTCGTGTTACGCCGCGCCGCGCCTAAATCGCCCGAGCGACAGACACGGCAACAGTGGCCAGCCCAGCGTCTTTCGCTCGGCCACCACCGCGTCTGACGGCTCGCGCGCGCGCACCGCGGCCAGGGTGAGCCGACAGACGCTAGGGTCGCGTCTGTCGCTCCCCGAGCCGGCGTCTGTCGCCTCTAACACAAGCGATTTTCAATTTTTTATTACTCTACTTGTTTCACCATTTCACATTTGAGCTAGACTAAATATTTGTGTCACTTTAGCACATGTTTTAGCTCGTGAAACATCATGTGACATCGCCTCCAAATCTTGACATCGGCTTAAAGGAAAATAGTCATTTCAACTCCTCGAAAACGCCTGAATGCCGCCTCGTAAGCTCGGCGGGAGGGAGAGATGACCCCAAACCCTCTCTACCGCTCAAACTCCAACGCCATCGCAAATGTGCTAACACCACCAAGTGATCATCGTCATGTGCGAGTGTGTTAGCATTTTCACAATCATTTTTCAAGGTGTTATTAGTTCTATCCAAATGCATATGATTATGAAATACACACCTAGAGGCACTTAGGAGTTCAATAGCCGCGTCATTCCCCTCTTTATAGTACGGCTATCTATCCTACAATGTAACCACACCCACTAGGTGTCTTGGTTACTAAAACACAACCCTTAAGCATATACCTTTGCCTTAATCACGTAGGGTTGCATCCAAATCCAAGTGTGGTCATCGTGATCACCATGTCCATCTTGCCACCAACCTTGGAATGTACTAATCCTCATATGCTATATACAACTTAGGCACAAGATTAATACTTAGGCATTGTCACTAATTATCAACACCAAACATAGAGCTTTCAATGGCTTGATCAGTACTAATCATGTACGACTACCATGTTAATTGTAATAATACAAAGTCTTTCTTTTGTGAAAAACTGAATTTACTAATGATGTAGATTTATCTATTAACGAATTTGTGTAAAGTTGAAAACAAGATCATGAAAAAAAGCATAGATAGATCCTGCCTGCGTTGAAAAAGCACAAGATTGTGTCCCTAAAATGTTTATATACCCTGTCTATGTCTTTCAGGTTGATGTATTCATTGATTATTCTGACTGTTGATGCAAAAATAGATCTGCAAACACAAAGGGCTAATACCCGAAATCGATATCCAAAGTGTGCCAGTCGATTTGACCTGTTAATCGACAAGGATGAAGATACGAGCACTTTGGTCCTGACAACAGCGATACGCCCAGAAGTCACGGCCAAGAGGTACTTACACAGAACTCGAGGATCGTCGAAGATTGCACTGGAGCAATGCAACTCGCCGAATCGATGAGAACTCGTAAAAAGGAAAAATATGCAAATTGACGAAGTCGCGGAAAGTAGATGTAAATAAGAGTAAAAGCTGTTTTTGATATATTGATTGATTTTTTCTTACATTGCCCTTCACCCTATATTTATATCCTGATCTACAGAAACATAACCAAATACGACTAGGATACTAAATCCAAACCTAAGGAAACACACGACTTTGATACAACTCAAACTCTAATAAACGTATACAAGGAAATTAACTCCTTTTTATTCCATAGTCCGCTTCAATCACGATGGTACTCTCATCGACCTTCTCCATCGGCACACTCCCTGTTCTATCGGCAGCAACCTTCAAATCTTTTCCATCGGCACACTCACTATTTCATCGGCAGCGATCTTTAAGTCTCTTCCATCGGCATCGGCAATAATACTCTTAACCTTATCAGCAACAATTCATTTCGAGTCCACATGCCACCACCACCATTCACAAGCAGCCTTCTTTACCAACTTTTAATCGGCTATTAATCTACTCAGTAACCTTTCCTCCGCCGATTAGCCCTTCCTGACCATCTTGACACGTGCTAAAAACGATGTCAACACATGCCCCCCAATTTCAGAGTATAAGATATACTCTGAAATTTACTCCAGATAATACTTGCTGTTACCTATTTTTCTCAACCCATTCTCCAAGAATAGCACGATCTGTTACTAAATTTAATCAAATCTAGTTCTAATATCGCATAATTTCCAACTGTTTTTGCTTCAATCCCGATTGAGATACCAAAATAACAAACCACCAGCAAGATCTTATCATAGCCACATCATCATTCTTAAAACTGAAAGATCCTGTGTCAAGATATCTTCTAAGTCATGATTACTTGCCATCAAATCTTCTGCACAATTCCTTGATTGTCGTGCGAATAGTTACCATATCCATCTGAACCACCTTGATTCACCCGCGCACGGCATAGAGATAAGTCAAGAATACCCCTACTCCGAATGGCCTATAAATTGATTTCCCCCGGACTGCTCATCTTCTACCTTCAAACTTCAACCTTTGGCATTCTCTCTCTGGCGGCAACCCTAACCAACAACTTCGTGTTCCTCAACCCACCAAAGCTCCTTCCAACGTCAACTTTAAATCTCCAATTCGTGCCCTCATCCTTCTCAAAGCAATGGCGGTCAACTTCAACATCCCTGAGGTTCGTTCTTCTCTTATTACCTTTACTTTGATCCTTCCGGTTCCTTGCGAGTTCTTACAGTTGGTATTTCTTCTACTTCTTTCATTCTTTTGATCTTCCAAACTCAGGAACTACGCAACACACTGGTTATTCCAACCAACCAACCTCCCCTCCATTGCCTAGGTCTAATGAGCAACCCAGATCCAACCGACCTGATCAATGCAGAGGCCAACCGTATTCCCTTCAAAGCTCAAAATTTCTCTTTGAATCTGTGGAAAGATACATTCCGATCTTGGCCCAAACCCACCAAAGGGTGGAAAAACTGGTACTTGAGGGTCAACAGATCGATGCAAGTGTTCTGGGCAGAACGGAAGATAGATCAATGTATCAGGCTATCCATTGCCGATATGCAAAAGAATGAATCCATGATGATAGCTGCCGCTCACTTTTGGTCAGATACCACAAATACCTTCATGTTCGGTCATGGCCCATGCGCCCCTACTCTTGCCGATGTATATATGCTCACCGGCTTGGATATCTCAACTATCGATGAAGGCCACATTTTTGGCAGAAAAGCTGAGTATAGAGTAAATACACGCAACATCGGCGGCTGGACAGGATACATCCAAGAGTACCAAAAGACTGGTACTGTCAATCAAAGGGAACACGCCATATTCCTGAACATGTGGCTGGAGAAATTTATCTTCTGTGGTCAATCGGTAGGACCAACCAACGCTTTCCTTCCAGCAGCTGAACTCTTGGCCAATGGTGTTAGATTCCCTCTTGGCCGATACCTCCTAAGCTCGACCTATCATCTCCTCCACCAAGTGTCTCAGAAACTTCTACTTGGTGAACCCATCAGCAATTTGGGAGGCCCGTGGTGGTTCATCAATATGTGGTTAAACGCTCACATGCATAAGCGTTTACAGTGGGATTTCTTTGCCCAAGAATTCCCATGAGAGATCACCGAAGATTACGTCCTTAGAGACGATGAATCGGCAACACGCCCTCCTCTCAACTTTGGCGAAGCCATAATTGTCCTCCCTGGAACAGAGGCCAATGAAGATCAAATCAGCAGGTTTTTTCAGACTTTCTACCATGGTCTCCCTCGTGATCTCAGGGCTTGGGTATCCTATATTGATGGGGATAACAAGTTCCCTCTTCTTTTCAATTTTGCCGATAGTGATCTGAACCAAGATAATGATCTTATGATGGCTATCATCACCCCTAGAGCAATCCCGGTAAACACATTTGGAAGCGGGAAGAATTCTAATATCACTTATGAATTCTACAATCCATCGGTTGTGTCTCGCCAATTAGCCTTTGGGCAACTGCCAATCAAGCTATGCTTTGCCGATGTGATTAAGCCCAGAGAAATTATTACAACTAGAACTGAATGGAGTAGGGTAGTAAGACTTGCTCCTGATGCCGATATTTCAAATGTTGATCTCTCCGCATGGTCACCAGCATCTTTCATCACAGAGCCATATAAGCAATGGTGGCAAGAGTGGAAAGAACAGTTGTTTTCAACATCCGTTCACACATATCGACACATGATCGATCCCGACTATGCTATACCTGACGATGCAGTAAGTTCCTTTTAACTTTTGTCTCTCTCCCCCCTTTTATATATACATCGGTAGCTAATCTTTCCTGTAACAGGCTGATGATCCAGTCCCATCAATAAGCAAGAGTGGAAGACCCTTCAACCTCCATCCTATTTCTCCAGTCTCAATAATCGGCTACAACACCCCTACCTTAGAGGCCTTAACCTTCTAGAGGACTCGTGCCAAAACTATCACCTCCAGACCAAGACTGGCAACATCCAGGGCCACTCCAATGGTTGCTGCTTCAAGCCTAATCAAGGCTTTTAAGGTAATAACATTGCTTACTTTGTTTTCTACCGATACACACTATATTAACATATAACTATTAGGGTGTGAGAGCTGCAGCTGGATCGTCATCGGCAACTCTTCCAACATCAAGCACCACGACTTCTACCCCTCCTTCAGAGGTATTCTTTTATTTTTACACTTTTCCTGTTAAATATCTAATCTTATACCCGTTTTTGCAGCAACAAATGGGCACATCGGCAAGCACACTAAGCACGCAAGCTCCCCAATCAACACTTGCCGATGCCCCCTAGCCAACTGTCACTGAGACCCATACAAATCGCAAAGCTTTAACTGATACTGAAGCTCAACAAAAGCGACAGAAATCTACACCAGCCCCTGCGTCCGCTCCAATACCTGTCAGCCAATCAACTGATATAATTGAACAAGCTGCTCCTCTTGCACAAAATATACCATCGGCCATTATACCCCAAGGGCAACTACTGATGAGGTCGTAGAAGACATTCCATCGGCATCCTCTGCCGATCCTTCGCATGATCCTCTTCAAGCCGCTCCCTCAAGCCAGGTTCAAGAAATTGCCCTGAAGCAGGTAAACCGATTAACTGCTTGGTTTATAATATCCCCAGATACCACAGATAGGATTTCTAACTCTCTTTACTTCACAGGAACAAGATTCTCCCGATAGCTTGTTTTCTTTTGCTATCGACGTCTCCGATGATGACGGAGAAGAGGCGAGTTCTTCCCTGGCATTGGGAACAATATCGGCAGATACCTATGGCAAACTAGAAGCTCTTCTGAATCTGCTGCAACAAGATACTGCTCAACTGGTGATCGATTCAGACCCTGCAAGGACCATCTTCAAAACGATCCGCGGCCAAGGCCCTGCCGATGTTGAAGAAACCATCTTCCCAACAGTTCATCTAGAGAGTAGACAACTTCAATATCAAAGGGCTGTTCATCGTATTGCCGACAGAGCAGCTCAGGCTCAACTTAAGGAAGAAATGCTACAGCTGAAGCAAACTGCCGATGAGAAGCACAAAAGCATCAGCAACTTGCAAGCCTTCGGTGCTGATCTTAAGTAGAAAATCCTTGATCTATCAGCAAAAAGGGCAGCTCTGCTAGCTGAACTAGAAAAGGTTGAAACAGTCCTAACTCAAGCCAAGCAAGAAGAAGACCAGCTTCCTGATGCTATCAAGGCCCTTCAGCAGGAACGAGATGCCCAAGCTCGTAAGGCCTTGGTTCTCAAAAAGAAACTCAAACCTGTAGAAGGAACTGCCGATAAAGATGCCAAAGAACTGAAAGAAGCCGATGAAATTCGCCTGCGTGCGATATCGGCTATCCAAACTTTGTTAAATTAGCGCATCGGCAATAATGCATTGATACTTTGTTTTAACTCTAGCCGATAGGATTGTTATCGGCAATTACACTTTTATGCATCTATCCAGATACTAGGGTAATATTTCTTTAAGTATTTTCCATTTAATGCTCTGGGAAATACAACTCCTTCGAGAGTTTCGAGAATATATGCATTACCAGGAACAGATTGATTTATCCGATATGGACCTTCCCAATTAGGTGACCATTTGCCAAACTTAGAACTTTTAGTCCCAATTGGTAAAATCAACTTCCAAACCAATTCTCCATCGACAAATTCCTTTACCTTCACCTTCTTGTCATACCATCTAGCTACCCTTTTCTTATTCTCCTCAATGCTAACCAAAGCTTTTAACCGATGACCTGCTACATCTTCCAACTCATCTTTCATAAGGATATCATAATCATCGGCTGTCAATTGATCTTGAAAGCGTATTCGCCTAGAACCAATTTTAACCTCCCAAGGTAATACTGCATCGTGTCCATACACCAACTGATAAGGTGTTACCTTGGTTGCACCATGACACGCCATCCGATATGACCACAAAGCTTCATTTAATACTGTATGCCACTTCTTAGGATACTCTTTAATCTTGCGCTTAATGAGTTTGATAATTCCTTTATTAGATGCTTCAGCCTGACCATTAGCTTGGGCATAATACGGTGAAGAATTCAAAACTTTAATCCCCATACCTATAGCAAACTCATCAAATTCACCCGATGTAAACATAGTGCCCCGATCGGTAGTGATGGTTTGAGGGATGCCAAATCGGTAGACAATATGCTCCTTCACAAAATCAATCATATTAACCGATATCACCTTTTTCAAAGGAATTGCTTCAACCCATTTTGTGAAATAATCGGTAGCAACCAAAATAAATTTATGCCCTTTACTCGATGGTGGATAAATCTGACCGATGAGATCAATATCCCAACCCCGGAACGGCCAAGGCTTAATTATGGGGTTCATAGCCGATGCGGGTGCCCTCTGAATATTACCAAATTTCTGACATTCCTGACATCCTTTAAAATATTTAAAACAATCCTCAAGAATAGTCGGCCAATAATATCCATTCCTTCTGATCATCCATTTCATCTTGAAAGCTGACTGATGAGCCCCACATACTCCTTCATGAATTTCACCCATCAGGCCTTTTGATTCCTCTATGCTAACACACCTGAGTAAAACTCCATCTATGGTACGGTAATACAATTCATCATCGAGGAGCACATACTTGGTAGCTTGGAACCTTATACGTCTTTCAACCTTTTTAGATGGATCCTTTAAATAATCAACAATTTCCTTTCTTCAGTCATCGGTATCAGCTGCTGACATTAATACTTCTTGAACAAGCTGATATCCTGAAGCATGCTGAGCCAATCGGTTAGCTTCTTCATTATGCATCCGAGAAATATGTTCCAGATGAAAATTCCTGAACCCTTTTAACAATTCCAAACACTTTTCATGATATGAAATTAGAATTTCACTTCGGCATTCATAAATCTCAGTCAACTGATTTATAACTAGCATAGAATCACCAAAGACTTCAACAGCATCAGCATGTACTCCCTTAAGCAATTCTAACCCTTTTATCAGGGCTTGGTACTCAGCCTGATTGTTTGTCGATGTAGCAACAATCGGCAATGAGAACTCATACTTCTTCCCCTAAGGGGAAATTAACACGATACCGATGCCTGCCCTTCACCATAAGTAGATCCATCAAAGAAAAGTGTCCATGGAGCAATTTCCAGAGAATCCACCGTGTTGCAATGTTGAGTAACGAAATCGGCCATAACCTGTCCTTTAACTGCCTTAGCCGATTCATAACGTAGGTCAAATTTTGATAATGCTAAAATCCATTTACCAATCCTACCATTCAGTATCGGCATTGACAGCATATATTTGACCACGTCATCTTTGCATATGACAGTACATTCAGCCGATAGTAAATAATGCCTCAGCTTAATACAAGAAAAGTATAAACACAGACATAATTTCTCAATGGCCGAATACCTGGTTTCAGCATCTATTAACCGTCTGCTCAAATAATAGATAACATGTTCCTTCCCTTCAAATTCTTGAATAAGAGCTGAACCGATAACAGTATCCTCAGTTGATAAATACAATCTGAAAGGTTTTCTATGTTGAGGTGGAACTAACACTGGAGAATTTGTTAAGTAACTCTTAATTTCATCTAAGGCTAATTGTTGTTCATCTCCCCATTTAAATTCCTGATCGGCTTTCAATTTTAATAATGGACTGAAGGCCTTGATCTTACCCGACAGATTAGATATGAATCTTCTGATGAAATTAATCTTACCGATCAAGGATTGTAATTCAGTTTTATCGGCAGGAGCAACAACCTTGTTGATTGCCTCAATAGACTTCCTACTAATTTCAATGCCCCGCTGATGCACCATAAAACCCAAGAATTGTCCTGCCAATACACCAAATGCACATTTATTAGGATTCATCTTTAATCCATGCTTTCTTGTGCACTCTAATATCTTCCGTAGATCGGTTAGATGCTTTGTGATGTCTCTAGACTTAATCACTATGTCATCAATGTAGATTTCTACCAACGTGCCGATATATTCATGAAAAATAAAGTTCATAGCTCTTTGATAAGTAGCACCGGCATTTTTCAAACCAAATGTCATAACTATCCACTCAAATAATCCCACATGACCTGGACATCTAAAAGCAGTCTTGGAAATATCTTCTTCAGCCATGAATATTTGATTATAACCCGCATTACCATCCATGAAACTGATAATCTGATGCCCTGCTACAGCATCAATTAATAAATCAGCAATCGGCATTGGGTAACCATCCATCGGTGTGGCTTTATTGAGATTCCTGAAATCAATACAAACACGAAGTTTCCCATTTTTCTTGTATACAGGAACCACATTAGAAATCCACTCTGCATATCGACACTGCCGAATAAACTTTGCCTCAATTAATTTAGTTATTTCGGCCTTAATATCAGGAAGTATATTAGGATTGCAGCGGCGTGCCGGCTACTGATGTGGCCGAAATCCAGATTTAATAGGCAACTGATGTTCAACTATAGATTGGTCTAACCCAGACATTTCAATATAATCCCAAGCAAAACAGTCTTTATATTCCTTTAACAAATCAACTAATTGCTGTTTACTCTTGGAATGTAACTTAGAGCTAATAAAAGTGGGCCTTGGCCTATCGCCTTCACCAATATCTACTTCTATTAAATCATCTGCCGATGTAAATCCTTGACCTAATTTTCCATCATCGGTAAACCTATCCATTAAAACTCTTCTTTAGAACCGACTGCTTGGATCGGTAGAATTTCGTAATCTGCAACCTTGAGGAACTCTTTTTCCCAAGCTTCTCCTGATATGCATCTGATTCGCTCATAAGTGTCTGATTCTGCCGATGCGATGATATAAGAAGAATCACTAGGAACAACTTCAATTTTATCTCCAATCCATTGTACAAGACACTGATGTATTGTAGAAGGAACACAACAATTAGCATGAATCCAATCCCTTCCTAAAAGCAGATTATATGCACCCTTGCCATTAATAACAAAGAAAGTTATCGGTAAAGTTTTACTGCCGATGGTCAACTCAACACACACTGCCCCTTTAGCTGGTGATACATTGCCTTCAAAATCCTTTAGTATCATATCAGTCTTAGTTAAGTCTTGATCCCCCTTACCAAGCTTCCGATACATCACATAAGGCATAATATTAATTGCAGCTCCTCCATCAATAAGTATCTTAGATACAGGCTGCCCATCAACTCTGCCTTTTACAAACGAAGCCTTGAGATGTTGTCTCTCATCATCGGCAGGCTTCTCAAAAACAGCCATCATTGGATCTAGCGTTAATTGAGCTATTTGGTCAGAGAAAACAGCTTCTTCTTCGCTATCAGATAGAGCCAAAAAATTCCATCGGCAACATAAACACCATATTGACGTCTGCCGATGGGCCTTTATTTTTGTGCCTTATCTGCCACTGCTGATTACCAGATCTCTCATTGAAGGAACTTTCTTCTTGGTATAAGTCTTTTTGACGCTCTCGCTGCATTTTTCTTTTCTGTGTCTTTGTCAAACCCTCTGGACACCATTGAGGAAGTTTAGTTTTCGACACTGGCTGATAAGTCCTGGTTGTCTCCACACGACGTATATTAGGATCCCTGTAAAATATTTTTTCATCAGGAACTCTTGCATTTGCCATATCTTCAAGCTCCTCTTGATTTTTCAGAAAATATGCAACGCGTTTACCAAGCCTTTCATGTACACTGAGCCTGCCCCCCAGCCGATCATATACTAATGCTTTCCTTCTGATCGGCTCATTAATGGACAAACCTTGATTACCAGATTGAAACCTCCTTACAGGACGATTAACTCCATAATAACCATTACACTCTGGGCAATCTTCAACAGTAGGTAACTTAATACCTTCTTCCCAACAATGAATAAAAAACAGACACCTCCAATGATCCTTATGTCGATTCCACTCCTCTTGACGTCTTTTCTCTTGCTGTTGCCGATACCGGTCCCTTCGCTGATGCCAGCCTTCCTGTTGTCTTTGATGAGTAATCACAATGCCAGATCGAGGAGGCTTTCTAGAACTGCCACTTTTTGTCAATAGTCCCTTGCCTTTTGCATCATCGGTAGTTATCCGATGTTGGGGATCTACTGATGCATTCTTTTTAGCAGCTTCCGATGTCAACACCTTAATTTTACCTTCAGCATCCAACATATTTGCTGGAAAAGGAAGTTGATCAATTTTCATCGGCTTCTGAATCTTGGAATTGCCAAATTTTATTCTCCCAGACTCAATAGCTAACTGTAACTGTTGTCTAAATACTTTGCACTCGTTTATACTGTGTGAAGTGGCATTATGCCATTTGCAATACAACATTTTCTTCAACTCCTCCGCCGATGGGATCACATGATTAGGTGACAACTTAATCTGGCCTTCCTGAAGCAAAAGATCAAATATCTTATCGGCTTTGGTGACATCGAAAGTAAACTTTTCTGGCTCTTTGTGACCGAAGGGACAAGATATCGGCTTTTTATTCTTAACCCACTCAGCCAAACCGATAACTGGTTCTTCATCCGAATCAGAATCTTCTACTCCTTCGACAAATGAAACTTTCTTGTTCCAATTCCTTTTAGGTTCAAAAGCCCTAGTGTCTTGATCGGAAATCCTTTGCACTAGATGACTTAGGCTTTCGAACTCCTGAGAAGCATATCTATCCTTAAGGTGTGGCAACAATCCCTGAAAGGCCAAATCGGTAAGTTGCCGATCATCCAACACCAGGCTATAACATTTGTTTTTTTACATCTCGTAGCCTTTGCACAAAGCCTTCCATCGATTCATCATTGCGCTGTCTCATTTTTACCAAATCGGTAAGCTTCTTTTCATGAACTCCAGTAAAGAAATA
Source organism: Saccharum spontaneum (assembly GCA_022457205.1). Lineage (NCBI taxonomy): Eukaryota > Viridiplantae > Streptophyta > Magnoliopsida > Poales > Poaceae > Saccharum > Saccharum spontaneum. The sequence goes on along the minus strand of CM039605.1, from coordinate 474,369 downwards.
TTTATGAAATTGCTTTTCCAGATCAGTCCAAGTAATAATAGAATTTGGTGGTAATGAAATAAACCATGTAAATACTGATCCAGATAGAGATGATGAAAACAAACGAACTCTCAATTCATCTCTACTAGCTGCCTCTCCACATTGAATAATAAAATGATTAACATGCTCCATGGTTGATGTATCATCTTGCCTAGAGAACTTAGTGAAATCTAGCACCTTGTACCGATTTGGGAGAGGAATTAAATCGTATGCCGGAGGATACGGAGTCCGATAAGAATAGGTATTAACTTTGGGCTTGATCCCAAACTGATCCTTCATAATTTCTGCTATTTTATCGGCCCAAAAAGTATCAACTTCTTGTTGACGACATGGTTGAATTTCTACTGGAGGTATTTGATGATACCCTTCTGCATATCTTTGTGGCCCACGATCTCCAGCAATTGGCATATTTGCCACTATCTGTGGTCCATTAGCCTGCTGAAAAGGGTTCATCGGCTGAGCTACCGATGCTTGATTCTGAAAACCAGCATGCATATGACCTTGATGAATACCTGCAACTTGCTGATTTGGCTGAATTGTATGTTGAGAGGTAAACTGCCCTGACCAATTATTAGCGTTCATCGGTACAAAATTTGCCGATGGTTGGGAACTTGTTGGCATTGCTGGATAATCACAACCAATTTGAGGTATAACCTGGACTCTAGGTTGACTTACGATAGGAGCCTTCTGTTGCATCGGTAACAAATTTGCCGATGGACTTGAATTAGATGTTTGACCCAAAGACACCTGGAAATCTCCTAAAGCTGGTTGCACAGTAGTTGGTACTTGAGCTATCGGCGAACCGGCCGATGGCATAGGAGCTTTTCCCGCTGCATCAAATACTTGAGGTGATCCATGGTTAAAAACAGATGGCTCTGGAGGCATACCATATCCCCACCAATTAGCAGGAGTCTGATTATTCTGTGGTACAGGACCTGATAAAGCCGATGCTAATAGATCTGTATTAAGATGAACTCGTCCTGATAATGCTGAATCCGGACGCATCGGTGTAGACTGTACATTAGATAAACTTGCTGATACTGGAGGAGAAGAAATCTCTGTACCCACAACGGCTGGGGGAGCCGATGGAGCAATAGCAGATGTTGATTCTGGTTGATGATAAGCAGGCCCAACGTAATGAGGTGACGCTTGCCCTTCTTTGAAAGTTTGAATCACAGCATTATGAACAGTATTGGATAGCACATTAGAATGATTAATTAAAGCATGATTCACTGTAGAATTAACCATCTCTTGAAGTTTACCCAGATTAGAATCAAAGGTAACTTGCCGAGGCAACAGCAAGTCTTGCTTCTGGATGACTTGTCCACTTTTGTTCAAGCTGAACGACTTCAAGCAGAGCTATCTGTATTCTTCTATAGCCCTCTCCATAGCCTGCTGTAAGGTCCTAGATGGCTAGAGGGGGGTGAATAGCCTATAAAAAAATTCTACAAAAACCACTAAGCAAACTTGTTAGAACAACAAACGGCGTAAAGCGAGTTTTGCTTAGCCAAAGGTTGTGATGCAAGCCTCCTATCCACAAGTCTAGTAGATTATGATATCTAGTTCACACAAGAGCTATGTCACTAATCTTACACTAGAGAACAAGCTAAACAAAACTACTAGCAAAGCTACCACTAGAGCTACACAAGATAATCTAGTAAAAGTAAGTGCAAGAGAGGATTATGATTCTTATACCGATGGTGGAGTGAAGATGTTGCCAATCACCAAGATGATATACAATCAATCAATATTGACAACAACACAATATGAAGACCATTCACCGGGAGACAAGAGATACAATATTTTTGTTCACCCGGTGTTCACTTATGCACCGACAAGCTACATCATCGGTTGTGTCGACCAACACTTAGATGGTTCCTCGGTGTGACCCTCAAGTCACTTGCCCCTCAAGGCACGCCCCGCAAGGCACCGCAAGACACCACTCTCAAGTGAGGTAACTCAATGACACGCGGATTCCACTAGAGTTGCTTTTGGCGTCCCACCGAGGAAAGCACAAGAACCTCTCACAATCAACCGGAGGTGGCCAAGAACAATCACCTTCTCTTGCCAACGCCTCCAACAATCTCCAAGCCGGCTAGGAGCGGTACTCTCCAAGAGTAACAAGAAATCCACTGGCTAAACCACCCACAAGTGCCACTAGATGCCCTCAAGCTATGCAATGCACTTTGGGATCACTCAATCTCACTTTTGATTTGCAATCAAGCAAGAGAGATGAGTGGGAGGAGTTGCTTTAGCTCAAAGGATGCACAAGAGTGTTAGAAATGCCAAGAGACCTCCCCAAGGGCAGGCCAACAAGTATTTATAAGCATCCCAAACAAATAGAGCCGTTGCCACTCCACTGACCGTTTTTTCGGGACGACCGGACGCGCCGGTCGAAACTGACCGGACGCGCTCAACCACGTCCGGTCGCCCTGCGCCATCCACGTGTCCACCGAAATCAAACGCGACCATTGGATCCTCCAACGGCCACTGCACGCTAACGGTCAAACGCGATGACCGGACGCGCCCCTCAACCGACCGGACGCGCCGGTCGCACTGTACAGCGCGCCTGCGAAGCAATGACCAGACGCGCTCCAGAGAATGACCGGACGCGACAGTGCCAGCGTCCGGTCGGAGTCCAGTAAGCTCCCTTGACGACTGGACGCGTCCGATCGTGTGTGACCGGACGCTCACCGCGTCCGATCTACCTTGCGAACTGCTGTTCCCTCAGGGCGCCTGACCGGACGCGCCGGTCCCGCGAGTGACCGGACGCTTCGGTTGCAAACCCTAGCCCACGCGCCTGTCTGCCCTGCTGTACTGACCGGACGCGTCTGGTCACACCGTGACCGCGTCCGGTGCAGCGTCCGGTCACCTCTATGACCTCCGTTCGTCTTCGTTTCTTTTCCGACTTCCGGCGTAGTGGAAAATAGGCATTTCATTTCCCCGAAATCGCGAACCCAAACCCCTCTCTACCCGCAAACCACAGCACGACCAACGCCACCTTTGCAAATGTATCAACACCAACAAGTGTACATCTCCATGTGCTTGTGTGTTAGCTTTTTCTCAAACATTTTCAAAGGTTTTCCAGTTAGCTCACTAGGCCCTACATGCAATGCACTTCATGAATTCACCTAGTGGCACCCATGCGTCGAATAACCGATAAGACTTCCCCTCTTAATAGTTCGGCTATCGATCCTAAACCACTCACACCCTCTATGGTGTCTTGAGTGTAAAACAAAATGGCCCTATGGTTATACCTTTGCCTTGAGCCCATTTTGTTTCTCCAAATGATATGATCCACTTCATATCATCACATGACCGTCTCGATCCATTGACCTTGACTTCACTTGCTCTTCACCGTTGCATCGGTCCATCGGCGCCAAGTCTTGCTCAAGCTTCACCATCGCATGGTCCTTCGCTTCGAAGCCTCGACTAGCCCTTCACCTTCACAACCGATCCATCGAGCCAAGCTTCATCTTGGTCTTCACCATCTTGGTCATATGAGTCAATGTCATGTCTCATATTCAATGACCACCTTTATCTAAATCATCCACTTAGATACAAAGGTTAGTCCTAGGTTTCATTAATTAGCCAAAACCAAACTAGGGACTTTCAATCTCCCCCTTTTTGGTAATTGATGACAACCCTCACAAAGATGATTTTGATAATAAAAGTTTTGAACTTATCATACTTGTCCAATCATTTTGCTCATGAGTAAAGTTTGGACAATTATCACAAGCTCGGTTTTGGTAGCATTAGCTCCCCCTACATATGTGCATAGAGTTTGGATTGAAAGCTTTGCACATATGCATGGATAGAAGTGTTGGGAGAGTAATTCTACCAAAATGATGCTAAGGTGTAAGAAATGGACCTTTGAAGCGTGATACCAATCGGAGTTGCCTTTTACACCATCCTTAGCATCACGAAGTAACTAGACATCCAACAAAACTCAAGAACCCCGTGAGATCAACATTATATGAAAAGGTTCTTGGACCACTTGTAAAAAAAACTTAGGCATGTCTAGATACCACATGTAAAACTATTCCTACGCATGCTAGTAGATCATTTCATCATCCAAGTTCTATACTAGCATTGCACCACACAAGCATGTATATTGAATTTAAATACATGTGCAATGAGCAAGTCATATGAAAATGCACAAACAAATGCAACAACTTTGTTTATGAGCTTGCTCCCCCTACTTGTGTTCAACAAAAATTTTATTTACCCCTTTATCATGTTGAATCATCTTTTTCTCTCCCCCTTTGTCAACAACTTACCCAAAAATGGGATCAAATTGTGGAGAGAAGAACAATGTTTGATGGAGTAGGTTAAAAAAAATTATCAAGTTTGGTTCAACCTAGAACACTTGCCAAAGATATTTAAAACGGTTTGAACCAAAGACAAGCTTCTTCACACCTCATAATAAGGGTTATCTTGCCTATGTTGAATTGAACACTTATAGCAAATCTTCTAGATTCAACACTAGGTGTGCAAGCTCACAAACATGTCATATGCCACCACTAGATCAAATCAAACATAGAGGCAATAGTGGTAACATATATCCATCAAATTCATTTGATTTATCATGAATGCTCATGCATACCACTTATCATGTCTACATGCTCTAGCAAGTCCTTAGCATAGAATGAATGACATGTCAATCAACTTTACCTTGCAATGTCGAAGGAGAGGCATGTCAATAAGTGGGTGGGGTGCATTCAACTCATGTTTGAGAAATCAAGAATGTTCAATTCATTCCTTAGCTTGCAAAACCTCTTTTCATCAAGTGGCTTAGTGAGAATATCGGTAAGTTGATCATCGGTGCCAACACTTTCAATGGCAATATCTCCCTTTTGTTGATGATCTCTAATGAAATGATGCCTTATGTCAATATGCTTTGTTCTTCCATGTTGAACCAGGTTTTGTATCATCTTGATTGCACTCTCGTTATCACATAGCAATGGCACATTCTTAAAGTTGAGGCCATAATCCTTCAAAGTTGATTTCATCCATAGCAATTGTGCACAACAACTCCCCGCACTCACATATTCGGCTTCGGCGGTAGAGATTGCCACACTATTTTGTTTCTTTGAGGACCATGACACAAGTGATCTTCCAAGTAATTGACATGTGCCACTTGTGCTCTTTCTATTGATCTTGCAACCCCCATAGTCGGAGTCCGAATATCCAATCAATTCAAACTTTGACCCCTTGGGATACCATAGTCCAACATCTCTTGTTTGCTTCAAGTACCTCAATATTCTCTTTGCGGCCATGAGATGACTCTCTCTAGGTGAGGCTTGATATCTAGCACACATGCAAACACTAAACATGACATCCGGCCTTGATGCGGTGACATAGAGTAGACTTCCAATCAAAGACCGATATTCCTTTTGATTCACCATATTGCCATCAAGATCACTATCCAAATTGCCATTTGTACCCATTGGAGTTGAAATTGGCTTTGCATCTTGCATTCCAAACTTCTTCAACATGTCCCTTATGTATTTCCCTTGACTCACAAATGTCCCATTCTTCAATTGCTTTACTTGGAGACCAAGGAAGTAGCTAAGTTCACCAATCATAGACATTTCAAACTCTTTGGCCATCATAGCACCAAATTCTTCACAATAAGCTTGATCGGTTGATCCAAAGATGATGTCATCAACATATATTTGCACTATGAATAGATCATTCCTAATCTTCTTGGTGAATAGAGTTGTATCAACCTTGCCCATCTTGAATCCCTTAGAGAGAAGGAAATCCCTTAGCCTCTCATACCATGCTCTAGGTGCTTGCTTTAAGCCATATAAAGCCTTCTTCAACTTGTACACATGGTTGGGTTTCTTGTCATCTTCAAATCCAGGCGGTTGCTCAACGAAGACTAACTCATTGATAATTCCATTGAGAAATGCACTTTTGACATCCATTTGATATAGTTTGATGTTGTGTGCACAAGCATAAGCCAATAGAATCCTTATTGCCTCCAGTCTTGCCACGGGAGCATATGTCTCATCATAGTCAAGACCTTCAACTTGAGTGTAACCTTGAGCAACTAGTCTTGCTTTGTTTCTCACTACAATGCCATCTTGATCTTGCTTATTTTTGAACACCCACTTGGTTCCAATCACATTGTAGTCATTTGGCCTTTCTACCAACTCCCAAACATCATTTCTTGTAAAATTGTTAAGCTCTTCTTGCATAGCCATGATCCAATTGGCATCCCTCAAAGCTTCTTCTATCTTCTTTGGTTCTATGGTTAACACAAATGATGCATGCTCATAAAACATAGCCAATCTTGATCTTGTTTGCACACCACTTCTAATATCACCAATAACACTATCAATGGGGTGATCTCTTGCAACATGTTGTGGTTGGAGTACTTGCACTTGATTGCTTGAGCTTGGTTGATCACTTGATGTATCTTGATGAGAAGAACTAGCACCATGATCTTGCACTTGAGAGTCACTAACTAGCTTGAATGGTGAATTGAGCACTTGATCTTTATCATCATCTTGAATATCAATTACTTGCTTTGCTCTAATGTCTCCAATGTCCATGTTCTTCATTGCTTCCACTAATAGAGTTCCACCAATATCATCTAGATTTTCTTCTTCATCTTGTGACCCATTGGTTTCATCAAATTGCACATCATGGACTTCTTCTAGAATGCCACTTGAGTTGTTCCAAACTCTATAAGCTTTGCTTGTAGTTGAATAACCAAGTAGGAACCCCTCATCACATCTCTTGTCAAACTTTCCCAATCTGGTGCCTTTCTTCAAGATATAGCATTTGCAACCAAAAACCCTAAAATAAGAAATATTGGGCTTTCTTCCATGAAGTAGCTCATATGGGGTCTTCTCTAGCAATGGATGACAATATAGTCTATTGATGTAGTAGCAAGCGGTATTGATTGCTTCATCCCAAAATGATTGACTCACATTGTACTCATGAAGCATTGATCTAGCCATATCAAGCAATGTTCTATTCTTCCTTTCAACTAGGCCATTTGATTGTGGAGTGTACTTAGCCGAGAATTGATGTCCAATACCATAATGATCACAAAGTTCTTCAATTCTTGTATTCTTGAACTCACTTCCATTGTCACTTCTCACTTTCTTGATTCTAATCTCAAACTCATTGTGAACTCTAGTGAGAAATGTCTTGAAAGTGTCAAACACTTCACTTTTGTCACTAAGAAAGAATACCCATGTGAATCTTGTGAAGTCATCCACTATGACAAAGCCATACTTGTTGCCGCCTATGCTTGTATATGTTGTTGGTCCAAAAAGATCCATGTGCATCAACTCAAATGCTTTGCATGTACTCATTGTACTCTTCTTTGGATGTGAGCTTCCAACTTGCTTCCCGGCTTGACATGCACTACAAAGCTTATTCTTCTCAAATTCAACATCTTTCAAACCATTGACAAGATTGTGAGTTGTAAGCTTCTTCAATTGTTTCATGCCAACATGACCAAGCCTTCTATGCCAAAGCCAACCCATGCTTGATTTTGAGACTAAGCAAGTTGTCAACGAAGTTTCTTTAGCATTGAAGTCAACTAGGTAGAGATTCTCATATCTAAAGCCCTTGAATGCCACATTTGAACCATCCACACTAATAACTTCCACATCATCAACCCCAAAGATGCATTTGTAGCCTAGATCACATATTTGTGCCACGGATAGAAGATTGAAATCCAAGCTTTCAACTAGCAACACATTGGAGATACTCATGTCATTTGATATTGCAATCTTGCCCAAGCCAATAACCTTGCCTTTCTTATTATTGCCAAATGTGATAGAATCAACACCACTATCATTGTCATAGATTGAGTCAAACATTCTTGATGTATCGGTCATGTGTTGAGTGCACCCACTATCAATAATCCAATGCCTTCCTCCGGCTTTGTAATTGACCTACAAGCAAATCAATGAAGTTTAGGTACCCATTTTTGCTTGGGTCCTTGTAGGTTAGTAACTAAGCTCTTTGGTACCCAAATAGCCTTCTTCTTTGGGCCCACAATTGGTGTACCAACAAACTTAGCTTGCACACCCTTCACACCCTTAGTAAGTACATAGCAAGAATCAAAAGATATAGCATTAACAAGGTTCTTGCTTTGGTTCTTTTTATTGCAATTATGCTCTAGGTGCCCAACTTGCTTGCATCTATTGCAAAACCGACCATTGCCCTTCACAAAGCTAGGCTTTGGAGTTGCAAAGGTTGACTTGCCTTTCTTGGGGGTGTAGCCCAATCCCTCTTTGTTAAGAGAGAACCTTTGGCTACCCAAGCACTTAAGCAAGCGGGCCTCACCACCATAGGCCTTGCCTAGGGCGTGAGTGAGCTCATCCACCTCTCTCTTGAGAGTCTCATTCTCAATCATTAGTGAGGCATCACAAGTGAAACCATCACTAGTAGTGGAGGTAGAGTTAGTGGTGGTGGATGAAGAGCTACAAGAAGGGTTATCATTTGACATGATGATATGTTCATTAAAGGATTCATCAATTATATCACATGTAACACCTATATCACATGATACAACAACCTCCTTCTTTGCTTGTTGCTCAAGTAGCAATGAGTGAGCTTTTTCAAGCTTGGAATGAGCCTTATCAAGATCCTCATGGTCTTCCACTAGACTCTCATGAGTGTTCTTAAGCTCACTAAGGACTTTCTCAAGTATTGCTACTTTCATTGAAAGCTTCTTACACTCTTTGTCCTTGGCAATGGCTATGTCTCTAGTTTGTTGCATCAAGTCATATAGTTGTTCTTTAGTTGGTTCATCATCATCATTTTCATTATCATTATCATTATCACTATCATGAGCATATTCCATTTCACTTTCATCATCACTCTCATCATATAATACCTTAGCTTCTTTAGCCATGAAGCATGAAGAGGATGAATCAAATAGTGATGGCTTCTTGTTGATAGCAATGGAAGCAAAAGCCTTGTTGGATGATTCTTCTTCTTCATTATCTTCACTTTCCCAAGTGATCACATAGGCACCAATTTTGCCTTTCTTGAATGTCATCTTGGCCTCTCTCTTCTTCTTCTCAAACTTGTCCTTTTTGTTCTTCTTCTTATCATAAGGACATCCCGCTTGAAGGTGCTCGGTGCTATCACAATTGAAGCACTTTCTTTGTTGCTCATTTCTTTTGAAGTTGTCATTTCTCTTCTTAAAGCCTCTTCTCTTGATGAACATGTGACCCATCTTCTTGACTACAAGAGCAAGTGCCTCATCATCAATTTCAAATTCCCCATCTTCATTGTTGTCTTCTTCTTCTTCAATGATGATGGCTTTGCCCTTGGAGGAGGTGGCATTAAATGCTACGGTCTTCTTTTTCTTCTCATCTTCCACCTTCTCCTTGTCATCAACATCTTGATCATATTTGTTATAGGTCAATACTTCACCAAGCAAATCATTTGGCTTCATTGCTTCAAGCCCATCTCTTTGCAACATCATGATCAACATCTTGAATCTTCTAGGTAAGCTCAATAAGAACTTGTGACAAAAATCTTGATCTTGAGTCTTGTACCCTAAGCTCTTGAGATCATTGACTATCACTTGCAATCTATGAAACATTTCAATGATTGTTTCATCATCCTTTTTCTTGAAGTTCTCAAACTCACTCTTGAGCCCATATAGCTTGGCACTCTTCACAACCTTAGTGCCTTCATATGTCTCACTCAACCTTGTCCATACTTCACTAGCCAATTCTAAATCCTTGATGCCCTCAAATACTTTTGTGTCAATACCATTGTAAAGTGTATTGAGAGCCATTCTATTGCATGTTCTATTTGCTCTATCTTCATCGGTGAGATGATCGGGATCAATGATAGCAAAATCATTCTCGGTGACTTGCAATACTCTCTCATGAATAGAACCAAGGTACATTGTCATTTTTCTCTTCCAATGAGCAAAAGAACTAACACCATCAAAGAACGGTGGCTTGCCCCCAACATGGTTGAACACAATTTGAGCCATTTTTCACACCGAAGGATGTTAGGCCTTGATTAAAACGGTGACCACGGCTCCGATACCACTTGTAAGGTCCTAGATGGCTAGAGGGGGTGAATAGCCTATAAAAAAATTCTACAAAAACCACTAAGCAAACTTGTTAGAACAACAAACGGCGTAAAGCGAGTTTTGCTTAGCCAAAGGTTGTGATGCAAGCCTCCTATCCACAAGTCTAGTAGATTATGATCTCTAGTTCACACAAGAGCTATGTCACTAATCTTACACTAGAGAACAAGCTAAACAAAACTACTAGCAAAGCTACCACTAGAGCTACACAAGATAATCTAGTAAAAGTAAGTGCAAGAGAGGATTATGATTCTTATACCGACGGTGGAGTGAAGATGTTGCCAATCACCAAGATGATATACAATCAATCAATATTGACAACAACACAATATGAAGACCAATCACCGGAAGACAAGAGATACAATATTTTTGTTCACCCGGTGTTCACTTGTGCACCAACAAGCTACGTCACCGGTTGTGTCGACCAACACTTAGATGGTTCCTCGGTGTGACCCTCAAGTCACTTGCCCCTCAAGGCACGCCCCGCAAGGCACCGCAAGACACCACTCTCAAGTGAGGTAACTCAATGACACGCGGATTCCACTAGAGTTGCTTTTGGCGTCCTGCCGAGGAAAGCACAAGAACCTCTCACAATCAACCGGAGGTGGCCAAGAACAATCACCTTCTCTTGCCAACGCCTCCAACAATCTCCAAGCCGGCTAGGAGCGGTACTCTCCAAGAGTAACAAGAAATCCACTGGCTAAACCACCCACAAGTGCCACTAGATGCCCTTAAGCTATGCAATGCACTTTGGGATCACTCAATCTCACTTTTGATTTGCAATCAAGCAAGAGAGATGAGTGGGAGGAGTTGCTTTAGCTCAAAGGATGCACAAGAGTGTTAGAAATGCCAAGAGACCTCCCCAAGGGCCGGCCAACAAGTATTTATAAGCATCCCAAACAAATAGAGTCGTTGCCACTCCACTGACCGTTTTTTCGGGACGACCGGACGCGCCGGTTGAAACTGACCGGACGCGCTCAACCGCGTCCGGTCACCCTGCGCCATCCACGTGTCCACCGAAATCAAACGCGGCCATTGGATCCTCCAACGGTCACTGCACGTTAACGGTCAAACGCGATGACCGGACGCGCCCCTCAACCGACCGGACGCGCCGGTCGCACTGTACAGCGCGCCTGCGAAGCAATGACCAGACGCGCTCCAGAGAATGACCGGATGCGACAGTGCCAGCGTCCGGTCGGAGTCTAGTAAGCTCCCTTGACGACCGGACGCGTCCGATCGTGTGTGACCGGACGCTCACCGCATCCGATCTACCTTGCGAACTGCTGTTCCCTCAGGGCGCCTGACCGGACGCGCCAGTCCCACGAGTGACCGGACGCTCCGGTTGCAAACCCTAGCCCACGCGCCTATCTGTCCCGTTGTACTGACCGGACGCGTCCGGTGCAGCGTCCGGTCACCTCTGTGACCTCCGTTCGTCTCCGTTTCTTTTCCGACTTCCGGCGTAGTGGAAAATAGGCATTTCATTTCCCCGAAATCGTCTGAATCTCGCAAACCACAGCACGACCAACGCCACCTTTGCAAATGTATCAACACCAACAAGTGTACATCTCCATGTGCTTGTGTGTTAGCTTTTTCTCAAACATTTTCAAAGGTTTTCCAGTTAGCTCACTAGGCCCTACATGCAATGCACTTCATGAATTCACCTAGTGGCACCCATGCGTCGAATAACCGATAAGACTTCCCCTCTTAATAGTTCGGCTATCGATCCTAAACCACTCACACCCTCTATGGTGTCTTGAGTGTAAAACAAAATGGCCCTATGGTTATACCTTTGCCTTGAGCCCATTTTGTTTCTCCAAATGATATGATCCACTTCATATCATCACATGACCGTCTCGATCCATCGACCTTGACTTCACTTGCTCTTCACCGTTGCATCGGTCCATTGGCGCCAAGTCTTGCTCAAGCTTCACCATCGCATGGTCCTTCGCTTCGAAGCCTCGACTAGCCCTTCACCTTCACAACCGATCCATCGAGCCAAGCTTCATCTTGGTCTTCACCATCTTGGTCATATGAGTCAATGTCATGTCTCATATTCAATGACCACCTTTATCTAAATCATCCACTTAGATACAAAGGTTAGTCCTAGGTTTCATCAATTAGCCAAAACCAAACTAGGGACTTTCACCTGCTTCTGATCTTCCTTAAGATCTTCTTCTGTTACCGCGATGATGTTCCCCGCATCGATCTCAGGATTAAGCATATTGACTAGATCTGTCCCACCGAGCGTGCCAAAAGATGTGTTGATGCAAAAATAGATCTGCAAACACAAAGGGCTAATACCCGAAATCGATATCCAAAGCGTGCCAGTCGATTTGACCTGTTAATCGACAAGGATAAAGATACGAGCACTTTGGTCCTGACAACAGCGATACGCCCGGAAGTCACGGCCAAGAGGTACTCACACGGAACTCGAGGATCATCGAAGATTGCACTGGAGCAATGCAACTCGCCGAATCGATGAGAACTCGTAAAAAGGAAAAATATGCAAATTGAGGAAGTCGCCGAAAGTAGATGTAAATAAGAGTAAAAGCTGTTTTTGATATATTGATTGATTTTTTCTTACATTGCTCTTCACCCTATATTTATATCCTGATCTACAGAAACATAACCAAATACGACTAGGATACTAAATCCAAACCTAAGGAAACACACGACTTTGATACAACTCAAACTCTAATAAACGTATACAAGGAAATTAACTCCTTTTTATTCCATAGTCCGCTTCAATCATGATGGTACTCTCATCGACCTTCTCCATCGGCACACTCCCTGTTCTATCGGCAGCAACCTTCAAATCTTTTCCATCGGCACACTCCCTGTTTCATCGGCAGCGGTCTTTAAGTCTCTTCCATCGGCATCGGCAATAATACTCTTAACCTTATCGGCAACAATTCATTTCGAGTCCACATGCCACCACCACCATTCACAAGCAGCCTTCTTTACCAACTTTTAATCGGCTATTAATCTACTCAGTAACCTTTCCTCCGCCGATTAGCCCTTCCTGACCATCTTGACACGTGCTAAAAACGATGTCAACACTGACAACTCAAAATTTTTTTTGTTAGAATGAGTCATCAATCTAGAGTGTGATCTACCCAAAAACATACATAAAGTCGATATATTTAGGAGGAACTTGAGAGACTATTTAAGAAGTTTATTATTTATGCTACTAAGTTATGAAAGTTATACCAAGTTTATTATAAAACAGATTATTTAGTTATGTAGATTTGTGATATAAAATGCAAAGAATGTAAAAGACAGGAAGAGAAGATCAACAATTTTGAGAAGGAACTTGTTGCCGCCAATAAATTGAAGTTTATTTCAACTAGCATCGTACTATTTTATTATTTACTGTTTCATTTCTTTATCTTTTAATTATGCTAGTTGTTGAGGCAAATTACCAAATGGAAACGGAAAAAAGTACAATACTTTAGTGAGGAGCTTGCTGGTGTAACTAATTATAGAAAAAGGCACCTCATTATCTATTTTTTTTCGCTATCTTTCAATATGAAGATTGTCGAGGAAAATCGTCAAATGGAAGAAAAAAATACAATACCTTAGTGAGGAGCTTGCTGCTACAACTAAAAATTGGAGGTTGTTCGATTATTTTCTTATATATTTATAGAACATAGGCACCATTTTGTTATCATTTATTTGATTTTTTAAAAAATATACAGCAGATAATCACATATAAGATCTTAAGACGAGTTTAGTGCAAGTTGTTGATGAGGGTGAAAGAGAAAAAACTACACAATTCAATATTTGTAGTTAATTGCAAAGTCTTTATTTATCAGCTATGAAATATCCAAACATTCACAATGTTAAATAGGCGCGTAACTTTGGTAAACTGGATGAAATAATATCAATAACACTTGTAACTAGTAAGTCTAGACAAAACGATCAATGGGCAAGTCATCTAGGCATGAAGAAATTGATGTACCTCTGTTATCCCCTCAATCCTTTGTAAACCTGTCACCTTAATGACCTCCATCTTCAAACCATCTTTTATTCTAGGTCAGGCTCATCAAGTGGGAGGTTAGCAACCTCAATGGCTGCCCACACCAGTAGTAAAATTTTAATGTTGATTTGCCACAAGAACACTCATCCTTGCCCATCTTAGTTTTTTTTTTCTAAAATCTTGAGAGAAGACGTCAATTGTGTGCATAAATACCAAATTTGTATTTGTGCGGGTTTTGAACTCTCTTCTCTTGATGCTGTAAGTGAAACCATATCTACTCCAAGTAATGTAAAAGCTAATTGCTCTCAACTTAGGAGCAGCAGCCTCCATGATTTTTTTTTGCTGGGAAAAGAGAGCTTTATTAGCTAGACAAATAATTACAATCAGAGGCGATGAGATTCAACACGCACGCAGGCGCTTGCTCTCGCGAAATTGCAGTATGAACGTTTCGCCTAGCTAATTGAGCTAATTCATGAGCTACTCTATTAGCATCTCTCTTAACCTTCTGGACCTTCCATTCCACTAGTGATTGTAGATGTTCCTTAGCTAGCTTCCATTACCAGGCATCTAAGCTCTGACATATCCGCAGCCGAGCTATTCATTGCCGTTACAATTCGCGCACTATCCGACTCAAGGATGGTAGGTCCCGGACAGGCAGACACCATTGGGACACCACTCTGAGTCCTTCAGCGCAGGCCTCAGCCTCGGCTTCATCAGACGATCCACATCTGAACAGCACCCTCCATGCTGTTAGGACGACATCTCCTCGATGGTTCCTAACCACCACGCCCACTCCTGCTTCGCCAGACTGCTCCACGAAGGAGCCATCCACATTGACCTTCATCCAGCCATCAGGAGGAGCCACCCACTGCGTGCGTTGCTTCAGAGTTTCAGTGACTACCAGTGCAGGCGCCCAGCGCACTTGCTTTTGCCCTTCACATCGTCCTGCGAGGCCTGTTGTCGGATCTGAAACAGGGATTCACGCATGTTCAGCAAGAAGAATACAGAATCAGTTACACTTGATGGGCCGGATTCATGAGTTATGTTGTTGTGTATCGTCCATGCCCTCTAGAAAATCATAGACTAATCCCCCCTGTTCGCGCGTGCATCTATCCAATAGAAGTAGGAACCGGTCAGGTCCTGTCTTTCTGAACAACGCTTCACTGGGAATTGGCCAATGTTCCCGCATAGCATCACGGAGGTTCTTTGCCTGTGTGCATTCGACTACAGCGTGGAAGCTGTCCTCTATTGCATAACCGCATAAGGAGCACTGTCCATCAGGTTCCAGTCTTCTGATAAACTTGTTTTGCTTTGTTGGCAGGACATCCTTACTGAGTTTCCAGGCAAAGACACGAATCTTTGGTGGTACCGCTGAGCTCCAAATTTTCTTCCACAACGATCTGTCACCAGTTGGAGCAGCACTGGAAGCCACCGCACTATGACTCTGTTGGATGTCCAGACCCAGCCGATATGCGCTCTTGACAGAAAATATTCCAGATTTCTCCAAGTGCCATGCTAAGACATTAGACATCATCCACTCTTCTACTAGGAAGCTTAATCCTTGCAATGGCATCCGCATCAGGTGGGTTGAACACTGCTAAAAGTCTGCTGTAATCCCAGTCACTGGCGTCCGAATTCAGCAAATCAGAAACCCAATGAAATCTGCATCGACCCCTTCTAGTGGTCACGTTCTAGGGATCCATGGCTCCCTCCAAATTCTTACACTTGAACCATTGCTGATCCGCCATATAAGGCCCTTTTTCAATAGCTCGAGACCATGCATCACTGCTTGCCATGTTGATGAGGCGTTGGCCTGAAACACAGTGTCCACTAGTGAACCTCTCGGAAAATATTTGGCTTTCAGTAGTCTGGCACACAAGCTGTGTGGGAAAGCTATTAATCTCCAAGCCTGTCGAGCCAAGAGTGCTTGATTGAATAGCCTGAGATCCTTGAAGCCAAGTCCTCCCTGGAATTTCCTCATCGTTAGATCAGACCATGGTACCCATGCCGTTCTCCTTTTCCCCTTCTCTGCACCCACCAAAAGTCTCGGATTATAGATGTCAGACTGTTACATAGCATGAGTGGGAGCTTAAACACCAGTAGAAAACAGCTCTAAGCCGATGGTCCACTTTTTTTTCCTGGTGGTTTCACTTTAGAGCCGGCTGTGCAAAGAAATGAGTGGGCCACGACATTATAACCACCTGTGTAAATCCATTTTCATAGGCGGTTGTCATAAGCCAACCGCCAGTGCAAATGTCACATTTACACTGACAGTCCATTTTCACAAGCGGTTGTCGTAAAGGCAACCGCCAGTGAATGTGACATTTGCACTGGAGGTTGACTTATGACAACCGCCTGTGGAAATAGATTTTCACAGGCGGTTACAAAAGGCAATCTCCAGTGATGTTTCTGGTATATATACCTCTTCTTTCTCTCCGAGCAGAACTGTTCATCACAGCCACCTTGCATTAATTTTGGAGGTCCAGATCTCTCAAAATAAAAAGGGAGAGGTTTTGATCTTGATTTTTTTGGAAGGAGGTTGATAAGAAAGGTTAGTTTATGTCATCATTTTGTTCATTTTTGCTTAATTTGAGCTACTTTTTGGATCTAGGGTTTCACCATGAGTTAGAAGAAAATCTAGCTTCTTGTCTTTATTTCTTCTAATGAGGTTGCTTAAGATGGTTACATAATCTCTCTCCTCTCTCCTTTTTCATGTTTGCTTCTCGATTTAGCTAGTTTATGTAAGATATATATTCCATCAATGGTGTGTTCTTGTGTATTTATGTAGAGAGACAAATGTAGGTTTTTTTATTTTTTAATTATGCTCATTAGGTTCTTTACTTTAATCTCTCTCTTTATTTCATAATTTATTTTATCCACATGTATCTATTTTAATTATGCTACTTAGGTTTTGTAATTATGCAACTTAGATTTTTTTAATTATGCTACTTATTAGATTTTTTACTTTAATCCCTAGCTACCCTACCTAAACCCTAGCTAATAAACCATAGCTATACCCTACCTCACATCAAAAAGGTGCTAATAAATATCTCTAGATATATATATGGTTACTTGTTTTGCATTGATTACAATACCTGAGGTCCACAGTGTCATGATTTTGCAGGTAATGATGAAGATGTCCTTTTGGATGTATAAGTTATCAAGACTTGATCCATCATACATACCCGAGGTCCATAGGTTTATTGATGCCGCTAAGAACCATGCAAGGAGAACAAAGAAGACGCACATACATTATCCATGCATGGACTATAGAAATGTTGTTATATTTAATGACACTCAACAAATCCTTTCTCATCTGGTCCGGCGAGGATTTATGAAGGATTACTTGATTTGGTCAAAGCATGGAGAGGGTAGCTCTGCGCCTTATACAACTAGAAACCCTACGAACATCGACGTTGATGGTCCAGATATGCTGGTTGGCAGGTTTTAGTTCGTACACGAGACACAACAACCTGACGTCGATGGTCCAGACACCGAACATGTTGTGCCAAATGTTCCTGATTATGGTTTCGTAGGAGGAAATGAAGGTGTCAGAGCTAATGTCCTGTCAAATAATTTGGCTGCAGAAGATGTAGAATTTCTAGAGGCAATGTTGCGTCGTCATGCGGAAGATCCATCAATGTTCTTCATGAAAGGTATGGAGGCCCTGATGAAGGCAGCAGAAGAGCCTTTGTACGATGAGTCTAAGGGTTGCATCAAAGAGTTCACGACGCTACGGTCTGTGCTAAAGTTATTGGTGTGCAAAGCTAGGTATGGTCTTTCTGATGCTGACTTTGATGCGTTCTTGAGTATTATCGCAGACATGCTTCCAAAGGAGAACAAAGTGCCTGCTAACACGTACTATGCAAAGAAGCTAATCAGTCCACTAACGATGGGTGTTGAGAAGATCCACGTGTGTAGAAATCATTGTATCCTATATCGAGGTGCTAATTATAAGGACTTGGATAGCTGTCCAAATTGTGGTACAAGTAGGTACAAGATGAATAAAGACTACAGAGAGGAAGAGTGTGCTGCCTCCTTGTGTAAAGGAAAGAAGCGAAAGAGGACCCAACAAAAGACCCAGAAGAGTAGTTCAAAACCCACCAGCAAAGAAAAACAAGAAGTAGACTATTATGTGTAGAAAAAAATTCTTGCTTTGGTGATGTGGTACCTGCCTGTGGTCGATTGATTGAGGTGTTTGCCTGCTAACTCAGAGGATGCCAAACTTATGAGCTGACATGCTTCTGATGAGCACAAAGATGATGGGAAGCTTCAGCACCCAGCCGATGGCCAGCAGTGGAAAGATTTCAATGAAAACCACAAGGACTTTGCAAAAGAACCAAGAAATGTTAGGTTTGCACTGAGTACTGATGGAGTGAATCAATTTACTGAGAGGAGCAGCATGCACAGCACATGACCGGTCATCCTCACTATCTACAACCTTTCTCCATGGTTGATGCAGAAGCGAAATTACCTTTTGCTAACCATCCTTGTCTCTAGACCTACACAACCTGGAGTTGACATAGATATTTTCTTGGAGCCCTTAATGAAGGACATGAAAATATTGTGGGAAACATGTGTTCAAATATTGGATGAGTACCACAAAGAATCATTCACGCTGAGAGCAATTATCTTTGTTACGATCAACGATTACCCTGCTCTTTTCACTTTATCAAGGTGGTTCAAGGGAAAGGTTGGTTGTGTGGTATACATAGATGGAACCGCTTACATGTCCCTTACTACATCTAAGAAGATAGTGTACATGAGGCACAGACGCTTCTTATCGAAAGGACACAGGTGCCGCTAGAAAAAGATGGATAAGTACTTCGACAATAACGTTGAACTACAGTCTACTGCTCCATTGGGTAATAGTAAGACAAAAGAGTTTTTAACATAGTAAGCAAACTTAAATTTGTTTTTGGGAAGAAGACAAAAGACGAAAAACCAAGAAAGGATGTCAAACCAACTCCAGGGGCTACATTCAAGAAGAAGTCTATTTTCTTCGAGTATTTGTCATACTGGCCAGAGTTAGACGTTCGCCACACGATCGATATTATGCACGTTCAGAAGAATATGTTTGAAAGCCTAATTGGAACCTTGCTAGACATAAAGGGCAAGACAAAGGAAGGACTAAATTCACGCATTGACATGGTACAGTTAGACATAAAAAAAGAACTTCACCCTATTCTTCAAGAAAATGGGAAGTACCACCTCCCGGCAGCAAGCTACAACCTCAACAATGATAAGAAACATGTGATGTGTGTGTGGTTGAAGAATTTGAAAGTCCCATCTAGATTCTGCTCCAGCATATGGAGTATTGTGTCAATGAAAGACCTTACACTCACCAACTACAACTCACCTGATTGTCATGTCATGCTGACTACTTTCCTCCCTATTTCCATCAGAGCTATAAATCTAGTATGGATAAAGGTTGCAGTCACACGATTGTGCTACTTCTTCAACAGGATCTCACAGAAGGTGATTGACCATGATGAGTTGGCGTCTCTTAAGGAATTCGCAGCGGAGATAGTGTCATAGTTTGAGATGTGTTTTCCCCCAGCATTCTTCGATATTATGGTTCACCTTGTGGTGCACTTAGTTCCACAAATAGAGGCACTGGGTCCTATGTACTTGCATGAGATGTGGACGTATGAGCGTTTCATGTCAATACTAAATGACTATGTATCAACTTGTGCTCGTCTTGAGGCATCCATGGTAGAGGGGTACTTAACCAAAGAGGTAATTGAGTCCGAAGGTCCATTCTGCAACAGGGTCCTAAAAGACTAGGTTGCAATAGATTTGCCTCTGTCACAGCATGAGGGTAGGCTGAATGGAAGAGGAAGGATGATAAAGAAATCATTCATCCCATAAGAATACAGTCCTTGAGGCACATCACAGCATCCTACATCAGCTCTCGATAATGGAGCCTTTTATCGAGGAACACATTGATGAGCTTCACGAATATAATCATGGGCACACGGATGAATGGTTAATGAAGGAACACAAGAATCGGTTCATCTCATAGCTAAGGGAGCATGACATTCTAGATGGGGAAACAATTGAGGAACGCACCATCAAGGTGTTGGCTTCTGGACCATCACGCCTGGTCACGACATGGCAAACCTATGACATTAGTGGCTTCACATACTATACCAAGTCCAAGGACAAAAAGAGCATGTCACAGAATAGTGGAGTTCGATGTGACGCCTTACACTCTAAAACTAGCAAGAAAACTATATACTTTGGCTTCATTGAGGACATATGGGAACTAGACTATGATATATTTCAAATCTCTGTGTTTCGATGTCAATGGGTTGAAGACAAACACGTCACAGTGGACAACTATGGGGTTAGAGTTTTTGATCTAAGTAAGGTAGGCTAAAAAGATGATCCGTGGATAATGGCTAACTATGCTGCACAGGTCTTCTATGCTGAACATATCCTTTCTCCCAATGAGAAGAAAAGTACTGACAAGCCAAAGCATGTAGTTTTTCTTGAAAAGCAACAAGCTACAGGAGCTGATGGTGTATCTGACCTGGATGAATTTAACGAGTTCAGCGACATATCTCTCTTTATAGATGACCATCCAATAAAGATAAGGAATGTTGAGCGAAGCATCCCATAGAATTCGTTTCCCTGGGTGCGCTACGATGGACAAGGAAGAACAATAAATGTCTAGATTATATTTGTCATTTGTCATGTAATCCATTTATGTTATAATGTGTACCTTATGCTATGTACCCTTCTATGTTTCTACATGTAAGACTCTATGCTTATTTCACCTTCATGCAATCTATTTCTATAATCTAGCTTGTATCATTTTTATCTGTAATACCTAACCTACCCTTAGTAATAAAAACATAAATCCATTTTTCTAAGTAACAAGAGCACCAAGGAATATATTTTTCACAGCATCTACACAGTACAATAAAGCTAACAAAATTGGATTCACATTTTTCTAGTATCCCTAGAATTATTTATGTATTAAACAAGATATGAGGCATATATTCAATTTAAATAAAGCTACATATAAAAGTTTCTCAAACATGACATTTCATATTTTTAACATGAAGATCATCTCAAGAGAAACATCACAAATTTTTTTCACTAATTTTGGACAAATATTTCTCAAGATATGAATTTTTGAAGCTTTGAAACAATTTCTGCAAATTCATTTTAAAAAATAGAAATAAATTTAAAAATACGTTACTATAGGCGGTGGTCAATACCAACCGCCTGTAGACAGGCGGTGGTCAATTCCACCCGCTTGTAGAAACATGTTTCTACAGGCGGTGGTCAACACCAACTGCCTGTAGAAATGCTCACCCTATATAAGAAAGCGCAAGAGCCCTAAAAATTTCTAAGTGTCTTTGGCGGGCCATTTTTCGAATCCACGCCATCAGGTTGCCGAAATCTCCTCCCACCGCCGCCTCCGCCGCGTCATGCCGCCTCGTCATCGTCATCGCGGAGGTCCATTCTCTGTGCATCCTTTCTCCTTCTCTCTCTACGCCTTGTGTTGGTGGCGGGATGCGCGGCCAGTACGGTGGCGGAGCTAGCGGTGGTTGTGGTGGCGAAGGTGACGGAGGAGGCGGGTGTGGTAGCCGGTGGCCGGTGGTGGAGGTGACTGAGGTGGACGGGACGGAGGTGACGGTGGTGGCGGAGGTGGTGGAGATGAGACGGTGGCGCGGTGGGCGGCGGAGGTGACAGTGTCGGAGGAGGCGATGGTGGAGGTGGTGGTGACTAGCCAAGCGGTTGGGCCGGCCTGCGACCTAGTGGGCCAGCCCAATTGCTTATGGCCTTTTTTTGCTTTGTTTGATATATATACATATGATGTAATTATTGTTTCTTTATAAATATATATGTGTTTGATGTAATTATTATTTTTTATGAATATATGTGTTTCATGTAATTATTATTTCTTTATAAATATATGTGTTTGATGTAATCATTATTTCTTTATAAATATATGTGAATGATGTAATTATTATTTCTTTATAAATATATATGTATGATGTAATTATTATTGTTTCTTTATAAATATATATGTGTTTGCTGTAATTATTATTTCTTTTATGGATATATGTGTTTGATGTAATTATTATTTCTTTATAAATATATGTGAATGATGTAATTATTATTTCTTTATACATACAAACTATACTAAGTAGGGTTTAGGGTCCTTATGATATCATTATATATTTATATGTAAGATTTTCATGATAAGTTCTCCGCGCAAGGACCAAGCACAAGGGTCCGAACACACGGAACAAGCCCTAGGGCCTGAACACACGGAACATGCCCGAGGATCCAACCCCTCGGAGCAAGCACAAGGGACCCAGCAAACACGCCAAGCTCTGGAGTCGTCCCACCCCACGGAGCAAGTAGAAGGGTCCTATGAAATGGGCCAAGCATCAGGGGCCGCCACGCCTTCATACGAAAGCGTTAGCGACGACATGCAGCCTCCTGAAGTAAGGATGGAAAGAAAGATTCGGACCGGAGTGGGAGGGTGAGTACAAGAAATGTGATCGATACAAGGTAGAAATGAAAAGTTATTTTAAGGAGGAGGCAAAGAAAGATTTCCAAGAGATGATGTCCCAAATTCTATCCGATCCTCCTCCAGCGTTGATGCAACGTTTGGTGAGTGCGATGTCTGCTCAATAGATGAGCACTCAGGCTCCCCAGATGCAACTAGTCCCAACAACACAACCGTTGGTGACACAGTGTACAACCATTCCAAGCAGTGTCACGTCAACGACAAACAAGGTTCACTATCCAGTTGATGACATTGATAGGCTGGTGGCTTGCTCCCTAGTCATAAGATATGGTATTAACAATCATCGTACAAGGGAAGTAGTCGTAGGCCTTGCGATCCTAGGATGCAAGTACCATGAGAGCGACATTCCAAAAGACTACTGCAAGGTAGAAGTATCGACGGTCGTCCAAGGATACGAGGACGGCATGCTAGACATCCCCAGTCCCGAGGGCATTGAGAAACTTGGACATACTATCAAGAACTTCATCCTTTGGCCTCGACAAGATGTCCAGTTGAGTATGCCACCACCATCCTCTCAAGCCCCGCCAGTCACTTAGGACTCGTCAGCACCTGCCAATCCTCCTCCTAACCCACCATCGTCGTCGATCGTGGCTCCTATTGACCCTCCAACATCTCTGCCACCATTCAATTCTCCACCTTCTCCACCACCCAAAGATCTTGAACAAACATGGGAGACACCAGAGCGGCTGAGGAAGAAATTTCTAGTACCTAAATTAGTTTCCCCCTTCGAGCAAAAGAAAAAGACTACCAGTGTTGGTATAAATTAAGTGCAACTAAAATATGAAGGATTCTGCAAGCCCACAGAATATACCATTGTAGCATTGTACCGAGAGTATTACAGGTATCGTTATTTATATTTTACCACAGGGAAGCAAGGATTAAAGAATCCAATAATTTACCATCATGTATCTACTAACTTAGTAAACCAACTAGACTATAGCAGGGGTAAATGATACAAGAATGATAGGATTTATGCAATATGACACACATGGGATAGGTCGCTAAAGATATGCAACTAGTTAACTTGGGAGGTCAACAGGTGAGGTAGATTCCTATGATATTCTTATCACACGGTAAAGGTATACCCAACTATGCTAAGACTTACCACACTCTTATGTACTTCGGGACGCCACTAGATAGGAGAGAGCACCAGAAAGGATACCTCTACTGATGTGACTATGGTCCTACAATTTAAGAACCTGCTCGATAGATATAGACGGGGCTGTCAGCTCTCGTAACTACCATACAGCTAGAGAGCAGGGTGTACTCATAGGCAGAGCATCATGTAAGCACCACGCTTACACAAGGCTCGGCTACCTAGCCTAGTCGACAAACTAGAAGGCTAAGCGCTCTATGAACTAGCACACAAAAGGAATGATAAACTCAACTAGCAAGATATATTTAAAGTAAGCATAGCCATGTAGATAAGAGAATAAGTATAAGTCTTACAGAATGTTGAAGTGAAGATACAAGGCCTTACCAAGCCTCCATGACTAGATCTAGAACCTTGAGCAAGATCTCAACTCAACCCTCTCTCCCAAGATACTAATCTACTATATTGAAGAAGCTAGACCTAATCCCCTAGAGAGGTCATCTTTTCATGGGACACCTCTCACCTAATCCCGACTGGGAGATAATGAATTAGGGTTTAGGGGGATGCCTCCTCCCACTACTAGAGGTGCAAGAATGACCGACAGTTATTAAACCACCGGGCATTAGTTTGTACTATCGGGAAGTCCAATTGCCGAGCGTATACCGTCGGGAACCTCCCGTTAGGCATCCATGGTCGGGCATTCCCACTTTTACTAACTGGTAATCAGTCATTGTATGGGCGACTATATGTTTTCGACGGTTAATGCTCGGTAACTAGTTGGTAAACACGCTAGAACGCCTTTGGTCAGACATGAATTACCGAGGGTACCCCGGTCGGGGACTTGTTGCTTGACAGTTTTTTAAAACCCATCGGGAAACATATCCGGTCGGGGATTTGTTGCATGACGGTTTTTTAAAACCCATCAGGAAATATATCCGGTCAGGGATTTGTTGCATGACGGTTTTTAACCCATCGGGAAACATATTAGCAATGGTGTTTACTAACCATTGGGAATTAAACACTCTCGGTAGAATATATATGTGAAGGTTTTGGTTTCCCATCGGCTAAAACTATTAAACCATCGGCAATATAGAGATGCATCATCCGATATTGCTTGGGATATTTTTTATAGACATAAATAATTAATATGTAACCACGAAGATCAATTACAGATGTTAAACATTCATAATATAATTCATGACATTTCATAACCAGCTCTTCACTATTGCAAACTACATTGAAAGTTTGAAGCCCAATGATCACCAAACAAAGGTACGGCCTAGACATTCTAAAAGTTTCTAAGAATATTCTTCAACATAGCATAAATTAATGTTCAGATTAAAATACTTGACTAAGATGCTGCTGTTCACAAGGCATAACAAAACTACTTAAAAGTGCCACACACTTCATATGTTGCATATAATCTCTTGTTGACATCGTTTTTAGCACGTGTCAAGGTAATTAAGAAGGGTCAATCAACAAAGGAAAGATTACTGTGTGGATTGATAGCCAAGGAGAATAGGTTTGTTTTTGAGTGGTGGCAGCGTATGGATTTAACTTGAAGGGTTGCCGATGAGGTTAAGGGTATTGTTGCCGATGCCGATGAAAGAGGATTTGGAGACTGCTGCCGATGAGGCAGGGGATGTACCGATGAAGACTGCAGCCGATGAAACAGGGAATGTACCGATGAAGACTGCAGCCGATGAAACAGGGAATGTACCGATGGAAGGAGCTTGAAGGCTGCTGTCGATGGAACAGGGACTGTAACGTTGAAAAGGAGGTCGATGAGAGCACCATCGTGATTGAGGCGGACTATAAAGTAAAATAGGAGTTAATTTCCTTGTGTGCGTCTAGTAGAGTCTGAGTTGTATCGAAGTCATGATTTTTCCTTAGATTTGGATTTAGTGTCCTAGTCGTATTTGGTTATGTTTCTATAGATCAGGGTATAAATATAGAGTGAAGGGCAATGTAAGAAGGGATCAATCAATACATCAAAAAATAGCTTTTACTCTTATTTACATCTACTTTCGGCGACTTCGTCAATTTGCATATTTTCCTTTTTACGAGTTCTCATCGATTCAGCGAGTTGCATTGCTCTAAGTGCAATCTTCGACGATCCTCGAGTTCCGCGTGAGTACCTCTTGGCCGTGACTTCCGGGCGTATCGCTGTTGTCAGGACCAAAGTGCTCGTATCTTCATCCTTGTCGATTAACAGGTCAAATCGACTGGCACGCTTTGGATATCGACTTTGGGTATTAGCCCTTTGTGTTTGCAGATTCACTTTTGCATCAACACATCTTTTGGCACGCTCAGTGGGACAGATCTAGTCAAGATGCCTAATCATGAGATCGATGCTGGGAATATCATCGCAGTAACAGAAGAAGATCTTAAAGACGATCAGAAGCAGGCTATGGAGAGGGCTATTGAAGAATATAGACAGCTTTGCTTGAGGTCATTCAGCTTGAACAAAAGTGGACAAGTCATCCAGAAGCAGGACTTGCCATTGCCTCGGCAAGTTACCTTTGATCCTAATCCGGGTAAACTTCAAGAGATGGTTAATTCTGCAGTGAATCATGCTTTAATTAATCACTCCAATGTGCTGTCCAATACTGTTCATAATGTTGTGATTCGAACTTTCAAAGAAGGGCAAGTGTCACCTTGTTATGTTGGGCCTGCTTATCATCAACCAGAAGCAGTATCTGCTGTTGCTCCATCGGCTCCCCTAGCCGTTGCGGGTATAGAAATTTCTTCTCCCCCAGTATCAGCAGGTTTATCTAATGTACAATCTACTCCGATGCGTCCGGATTCAGCATTATTAGGACGAGTTCAGATTGGTACGGATCTATCAGCATCGGCTCTATCAGGTCCTGCACCACAGAATAATCAAACCCCTGCTAATTGGTGGGGATATGGTATGCCTCCAGAAGCATCTGCTCTCAATCATGGATTATCTCAAGTGTTTGATGCAGCGGGAAAAACTCCTATGCCATCGGCTGGTTTGCCGATAGCTCAAGCGCCTCAATATACTACAACTACTGTACAACCAAATCTGGGAGGTTTTCAGGCGTCTTTGGGTCAAACATCTAGCTCAAATCCATCGGCAACTTTGTTACCGATGCAACAGAAGGCTCCTGTCGCTAGTCAGCCTGGAGTCCAGGTTATGCCTCAAGTTGGATGTAATTATCCAGCAATGCCAACAAGCTACCAGCCATCGGCAAACTTTGTGTCGATGAATACTAATAATTGGTCAGGGCAGTTTCCCACTCAACATACAGTTCAGCCAAATCAGCAAGCCACAGGTGGTCATCAAGGTCACATGCATGCTGGTTTTCAGAATTAAGCATTGGCAGCTCAGCCGATGAACCCTTTTCAGCAGGTTAATGGGCCACAGATAGTAGCAAATATGCCAATTGCTGGAGATCGTGGGCCACAAAGGTATGTAGAAGGGTATCAGCAGATACCTCCAGTGGAGATTCAACAATATCAGATGTCGATGCTTTTTGGGCTGATAAAATAGCAGAAATTATGAAGGATCAGTTTGGGATCAAGCCCAAATTTAATACCTATTCTTATCGGACTCCGTATCCTCCGGCTTATGATTTAATTCCTCTCCCAAATCATTACAAGGTGCCAGACTTCACTAAGTTTTCTGGGCAAGATTGTAACACCCTAGGCGCCACAAAAGCCCAGGATGTCACTAACGTCCCTTCCCTCGTGCCAAATTCTAAAACTTGGCAACATAGACCCATTAACAATGTAAAGCGCAGAAGCAAGAACAATAAAACCATTATTAAAAAAAGTTCCACCTCATTTAATTTTATTAACCATGAGGGGTCATCATGACTGATAGACTAATTTTATTACATCAATCCAAATACATCATTGATAACTGTGTGTGTGGGTGAATCAGTGAAGATGTGCTGCTAATCCCCTTCCCTTCCGTGCAAGCATCAAGTACCTGGATTGAGTAATGCAAGGGTGAGATGAAACATCTCAGCAAGCAAACTTGTTTTGACAAGACATTTAAACCACAAGTTGAATTAAACAACAATTTAACATGGAGTTCCACTTATAGAATAAACAAGATACAATATCAATATAAAATGAGTGACTTCCAATTCCGCACATAGCCAAATGATAGAGCTTCATAGTAACATGGACATATCACTTCAATTTACTTCATGAATGCATATGAATGCAATGCAAAATGTCTCCTGCCTGCACACCCAACAAGGTGTGGAGCTGCATCCCATGATGCTGTACCAGTACGGTCGTGACCATAGGTCAACGACATAACTTCCAATGCAAGTGAATGATGCAATGCGCTTGGCATGCTGCAATAAAATTAATATACACCGCCAATGATACTCCAACTTCATCTTCAAGGTTGTGGGCTAGCCACATATAGCAATGTGGAATAGTAACATCACCATGAATAAATAAATAAGACCACATTCACATAAGGTTGAATAAACCAAGTTCACAAGTCATGAATATTAGTGGTGTGACATTATTATAGACATTAAACTGTAGGTGATGAAAATAACAAGCCAAAACGGTAGCAAACCACCGCTACATTTACTTGCCTCTTTACCGAAGGAGATCAAAAGCACTAGCGATGTACCGAAGTGCTACCACCTGATGACAAGCAATATTCAGTACAAACACAAACATACCAGAGAGAACAACAACAAATACGCACTAGAGCGCCCTCAAACCCGACGCTAAAGCATCTACCGTTTAGCCTACAGTTCTTAACAGCAGCACTAACTATTCTCTTTTTCATAGACTTTAGACCACACACCAAAAAACTACCAAAGTTCACCAGATTATGTAAAACTCCATTAGTTATAACTTTTGTATTGCAAAGTTTTGCATAAGATGCCTGCAATATGGCGTAATTAACCATTGAACTTCACTGAATATTTCTGTCGACTAGAACAGAACATCAAACCTCAAAAATTCATAACTGGAGATATACTAGCTCAAAAATTATAATGTTTACCAATATGGAAAGATTAACAAAATTCCTACAACTTTTGTTCATACCAAAATATCTAATTGTTTCATTTAAATGGCCAAAAACTGCTTAGATCTAAAACTGTCCAGATTTTTGGCAGAACTATTGCATCACAAATAATGAACTATAACTCTCAAACTACTTCTGATAAAATCGTGAAATTTTACAAGATGATAGATCTGAAATCCCTCTACAACTTTCGTGTTATAAAGTTTCACTGGAAAAATCATCTTTATTGTCGAAACAGCACAAACAGCGGCAGCACTCGATCTACAGAACAGCAGAACCTTAGATCGGCATTCAGATGGAGATCCTCCCTATAAAACCAATATGCCCCACGACTATAGGCCATCTAAATCTCAATTAAACAAAGGGAAAGGCAGATTCCTCACCTTGGCTATACCCTAAACCTTGGGCAGCGAGATAGAGATGGGGGAAAGCCGATCTACACCAATGATATACCTCGTCTTGAACCTGTCCTCCTTCTCAATCTGTTTTCTCTTTTTCCCATGTAAATTCTGCTGTGTAAGAGGTGTAAGGGATGGAGAGGGCTCTGTGGGAAGAGGAGGGGGCGTCCTAGAGGTCGAGCAGAGGGAATGGGGAAAGGGAAAACATGTTTTCCTGCTGCACGCTTCCTCTATATGGCTTAGGTGATAGGGACAAGTTGGGCTTGAGATGGGCTGCCACATAGCCTGGCCTAAGTTTACTTGGACCCCCTATAAAGCTATTTTTCCTTGAATTTTGTTTGTTCTATAGGGTATTACAATTTTTGTTTTGGGGCATTACAAAGATGATACATCGACCATGGAACATGTTAATCGTTTTATTATTCAATGTGGAGAGGCAGCTTGTAGAGATGAATTGAGAGTTCGTCTGTTCTCATCATCTCTATCCGGATCAGCATTTACATGGTTTATTTCACTACCGCCAAATTCTATTATCACTTGGGCTGATTTGGAAAAGCAATTTCATAAGTATTTCTTTGTTGGAGTTCATGAAAAGAAGCTTACCGATTTAGTAAAGATGAAACAGCGCAATGATGAATCGGTAGAAGGCTTCGTGTAAAGGCTATGAGATGTAAAGAACAAATGTTATAGCCTGATATTGGATGATCGGCAGCTTGCCGATTTAGCCTTTCAGGGATTGTTACCACATCTTAAGGACAGATATGCTTCTCAGGAGTTCAAAAGCCTAAGTCATTTAGTGCAAATGATTTCTGATCAAGACACTAGGGTTTTTGAACCTAAAAGAAATTGGAACAAGAAAGTTTCATTTGTTGAAGAGGCGGAAGATTCTGATTCAGATAATGAACCAGTTATCGGTTTGGCAGAGTGGGTTAAGAATAAGAAGCCAATATCTTGTCCCTTTGGTCACAAAGAGCTAGAAAAGTTTACTTTTGACGTCACCAAAGCCGATAAGATATTTGATCTTTTGCTTCAGGAGGGCCAGATTAAATTGTCATCTAATCATGTGATCCCGTCGGCAGAAGAGTTGAAGCATATGCTATATTGCAAGTGGCATAATGCAACTTCACACAGTACCAATGAGTGCAAAGTATTTAGACAACAGTTACAGTTAGCTATTGAGTCTGGCAGAATAAAATTTGGCAATTCTAAGATTCAAAAGCCGATGAAAATTGATCAACATCCTTTTCCAGCAAATATGTTGGATGCTGAAGGGAAAATTAAGGTGTTGACATCGGAAGCTGCTGAAAAGAATGCATCAGTAGATCCCCAATATCGGATAACTACCGATGATGCAAAAGGCAAGGGGCTGTTGACGGAAAGTGGCGGTTCTGGGAGGCCTCCTTGATCTGGCATCGTGATTACTCATCGAAGACAACAAGAAGGCTGGCGTCAGCGAAGGGACCGGTATCGACGACAACAAGAGGAAAGGCGTCAAGAAGAGTGGAATCGGCATAAGGATCATTGGAATTATCCGTTTTTTATTCATTGTTGGGAGGAAGGTATTAAGTTACCTACTGTTGAAAATTGTCCAGAGTGCAATGGTTATTATGGAGTTAATCATCCTGTAAAGAGGTTTCAGTCTGGTAATCAAGGTTTGCTCATTAATGAGCCGATCAGAGGGAGAGTATCAGTACATGATCGGCTGGGGGCAGGCTTAGTGTACATGAAAGGCTTGGTAAACGTGTTGCATATTTTCCGAGAAACCAAGAGGAACTTGAAGAGATGGCAAATGCAAGAGTTCCTGATGAAGAAATATTTTACAGGGATCCTAATATACGTCGTGTGGAGACAACTAGGACTTATCAGCCAGTTTGGAAAACTAAGCTTCCTCAATGGTGTCCAGAGGGTTTGACCAAGACACAGAAGAGAAAAATGCAGCGAGAGCATAAAAAAGATTTATATCGAGAAGAAAGTCCCTCCAATGAGAAACCTGGTAACCAGCAGTGGCAGATAAGGCACAAAAATAAAGGTCCATCGGTAGATGTCAAGATGGTGTTTATGTTGCCGATGGAATTTTTGGCTCTGTCTGATAACGAAGAAGAGACTGTTTTCTCTGACCAAATAGCTCAATTAACGCTAGATCCAATGATGGCCGTTTTTGAGAAGCCTGCCGATGATGAGAGACAACACCTCAAGGCTTTATTTGTAAAAGGCAGAGTTGATGGGCAGCCTGTATCTAAGATACTTATTGATGGAGGAGCTGCAATTAATATTATGCCTTACGTGATGTATCGAAAGCTTGGTAAGGGAGATCAAGACTTAACTAAGACCGATATGATGCTAAAGGATTTTGAAGGCAATGTATCACCAGCTAAAGGGGCAGTATGTGTTGAGTTGACCATCGGCAGTAAAACCTTACCGACAACTTTCTTTGTTATTAATGGCAAGGGTGCATATAATCTGCTCTTGGGAAGGGATTGGATTCATGCTAATTGCTGTGTCCCTTCTACAATGCATCAATGTCTGGTACAATGGATTGGAGATAAGATTGAGGTTGTTCCTGGTGATTCTTCTTATATTATCGCATTGGCAGAATCAGATACTATGAGCGAACCAAGTGCATATTGGGAGAAGCCTGGGAAAAAGAGTTCCTCAAGATTACCGATTACGAAATTCTACCGATCCAAGCAGTCGGTTCTGAAGAAGAGTTTTAATGGATAGATTTGCCAATGCTGGAAAATTAGGGCAAGGATTTACATCGGCAGATGATTTAATAGAAGTAGATATTGGTGAAGGCGATAGGCCAAGGCCCACTTTTATTAGCTCTAAGTTAAATTCTAAGTGTAAACAGCAATTAGTTGATTTGTTAAAGGAATATAAAGATTGTTTTGCTTGGGATTATACTGAAATGCCTGGATTAGACCGATCTATAGTTGAACATCGGTTGCCTATTAAATCTGGATTTCGGCCACATCAGCAGCCGGCTTGCCGATACAATCCTAATATACTTCCTGATATTAAGGCCGAAATAACCAAATTAATTGAGGCAAAGTTTATTCGGCAGTGCCGATATGCAGAGTGGATTTCTAATGTGGTTCCTGTATATAAGAAAAATGGGAAACTTCGTATTTGTATTGATTTCAGGAATCTCAATAAGGCCACACCAATGGATGGTTACCCAGTGCCGATTGCTGATTTGTTAATTGATGCTGCAGCAGGGCATCAGATTATTAGTTTCATGGATGGTAATGCGGGTTATAATCAAATATTCATGGCTGAAGAAGATATTTCCAAGACTGCTTTTAGGTGTCCAGGTCATGTGGGATTATTTGAGTGGATAGTTATGACATTTGGTTTGAAAAATGCCGGTGCTACTTATCAAAGAGCTATGAACTTTATTTTCCATGAATATATCGGCACGTTGGTAGAAATCTACATTGATGACATAGTGATTAAGTCTGGAGACATCACAAAGCATCTAACCGATCTACGGAAGATATTGGAGTGCACAAGAAAACATGGGTTAAAGATGAATCCAATAAATGTGCATTTGGTGTATCGGTAGGACAATTCTTGGGTTTTATGGTGCATCAGCGGGGCATTGAAATTAGTAGAAAATCTATTGAGGCAATTAACAAGGTTGTTGCTCCTGCCGATAAAACTGAATTACAGTCCTTGATCGGTAAGATTAATTTTATCAGAAGATTTATATCTAATCTGTCAGGTAAGATCAAGGCTTTCAATCCATTATTGAAATTGAAAGCCGATCAGGAATTTAAATGGGGGGATGAACAACAATTAGCCTTAGATCAGATTAAGAGTTATTTAACAAATCCTCCAGTGTTAGTTCCACCCCAACATGGAAAGCCTTTCAGATTGTATTTATCAACTGAAGATACTGTTATCGGTTCAACCCTTATTCAAGAATTTGAAGGAAAGGAGCGTGTTATCTATTATTTGAGCAGACGGTTAATAGATGCTGAAACCAGGTATTCGGCTATTGAGAAATTATGCTTATACTTATACTTCTCTTGTATTAAGTTGAGGAATTATTTACTATCGGCTGAATGTACCGTCATATGCAAAGATGATGTGGTCAAATATATGCTATCTATGCCGATATTGAATGGTAGGATTGGTAAATGGATTTTAGCATTATCAGAGTTTGACCTACGTTATGAATCGGCTAAGGCAGTTAAAGGACAGGTTATGGCCGATTTTGTTACTCAACATTGCAACACGGTGGATTCTCTGGAAGTTGCTCCGTGGACACTTTTCTTTGATGGGTCTACTTGTGGTGAAGGGGCAGGCATCGGTATCGTGTTAATTTCCTCTCAGGGGAAGAAGTATGAGTTCTCATTGCCGATCGTTGCTACATCGACAAACAATCAAGCTAAGTACCAAGCCCTGATAAAAGGGTTAGAATTGCTTAAAGAAGTACAGGCTGATGCTGTTAAAGTCTTTGGTGATTCTATGCTAGTTATAAATCAGTTGATTGGGGTTTATGAATGCCGAAGTGAAATTCTAATTTCATATCATGAAAGGTGTTTGGAATTGTTGAAAGGGTTTAGGAGTTTTCATCTGGAGCATATTTCCCGGATGCATAATGAAGAGGCTAACTGATTGGCTCAGCATGCTTCAGGGTATCAACTTGTTCAAGAAGCATTGATATCAGTGGTTGATACCGATGACTGGAGAAAGGAAATTATTGATTATTTAAAGAATCCATCTAAAAAAGTTGAAAGACGTATAAGGTTCCAAGCGACCAAGTATGTACTCCTCAATGATGAATTGTATTACCGTACCATAGATGGAGTTTTACTCAGGTGTGTTAGCATAGAGGAATCAAAAAGCCTGATGAGTGAAATTCATGAGGGAGTATGTGGGGCTCATCAGTCAGCTTTCAAGATGAAATGGATGATCAGAAGAAATGGATATTATTGGCCGACTATTCTTGAGGATTGTTTTAAATATTTTAAAGGATGTCAGGCATGTCAAAAATTTGGTAATATTCAAAGAGCACCCGCATCAGCTATGAACCCTATAATTAAGCCTTGGCCGTTTCAGGGTTAGACTATTGATCTCATCGGTCAGATTTATCCACCATCGAGTAAAGGACATAAGTTTATTCTGGTTGCTACCGATTATTTCACAAAGTGGGTTGAAGCAATTCCTTTAAAAAAGGTGACATCGGCTAACATGGTTGATTTTGTGAAGGAGCATATTGTTTACCGATTTGGCATCCCTCAAACCATCACTACCGATCAGGGCACTATGTTTACATCGGGTGAATTTGATGAGTTTGCTATAAGTATGGGAATTAAAGTTTTGAATTCTTCACCGTATTATGCCCAAGCTAATGGCCAGGCTGAAGCATCTAATAAAGGAATTATCAAACTCATTAAGCGCAAGATTAAAGAATATCCTAAAAAGTGGCATACAATATTAAATGAAGCTTTGTGGTCATATCGGATGGCGTGTCATGGCGCAACCAAGGTATCACCTTATCAATTGGTGTATGGACACGATGCGGTATTACCTTGGGAAATTAAGATTGGTTCTAAGCGAATGCACTTTCAGGATCAACTGACAGCCGATGATTATAATATTCTTATGAAAGATGAATTGGAAGATGTATCAGGTCATCGGTTGAAAGCTTTGGTTAGCATCGAGGAGAATAAGAAAAGGGTAGCTAGATGGTATGACAAGAAAGTGAAGGTAAAGGAATTTGTCGATGGTGAATTGGTTTGGAAATTGATTTTACCGATTGGGACTAAAAGTTCTAAGTTTGGCAAATGGTCACCTAATTGGGAAGGTCCATATCGGATAAATCAATCTGTTCCTAGTAATGCGTATATTCTTGAAACTCTCGAAGGAGTTGTGTTTCCCAGAGTCTTAAATGGAAAATATTTAAAGAAATATTACCCTAGTATCTGGATAGACGCATAAGAGTATAGTTGCCGATAACAATCCTATCGGCTGGAGATAAAATAAAGTATCAATTGTTGCCGATGCGCTAATTTAACAAAGCCTGGATGGCTGATATCGCACGCAGGCGAATTTCATCGGCTTCTTTTAATTCTTTGGCGTCTTCATCGGCACTTCCTTCCACAGGCTTGAGCTTCTTTTTCAGGACCAAGGCCTTGCGTGCTTGGGCATCTCGTTCCTGTTGAAGGGCCTTGATGGCATCGGGAAGCTGGTCTTCTTCTTGTTTAGCTTGAGTCAGAGCTTTCTCAACCTTTTCCAGCTCAGCAAGCAGGGCTGCTTTCTTTGCCGATAGATCTAAGATTTTCTGCCTAAGATCGGCACTGGAGGCTTGCAAGTTGTTGATATTCTTGTGCTTCTCATCGGCAGTTTGCTTCAGCTGCAGCATTTCCTCTTTGAGTTGGGTCTGAGCTGCTCTGTCAGCAATACGATGAACGGCCCTTTGGTATTGAAGTTGTCTACTCTCCAGATGGACCGCTGGAAAGATGATTTCTTCAACATTGGCAGGAACTTGGCCGCGGATCGTTTTGAAGATAGCCCTTGTAGGGTCCGAGTCGATCACCAATTGGGCAGTGTCTTATTGCAGTAGATTTAGGAGGACTTCTAGCTTGTCGTAGGTGTCTGACGATATGGTTCCCAACGCCAGGGAAGAACTTGCCTCTTCTCCGTCATCATCGGAGACATCGATAGCAAAAGAGAATAAGCTATCGGGAGAATCTTGTTCCTGTGAAATAAAGAGAATTAGAAATCCTGTCTGTGATATCTGGGGATATTATAAACCAAACAATTAATTGGTTTACCTGCTTTAGAGCGATTTCTTGAGCTTGGCTTGAGGGAGCGGCTTGTAGAGGGTCATATGAGGGATCAGCGGAAGATGCCGATGGAATGTCTTCTATGATCACATCGGTAGTTGGCCCTTGAGGCATAATTACCGATGATATGTCTTAGGTAGAAGGAGCAGCTTGTTCAGTTACATCAGTTGACTGACTGATGGGTGCTGGAGCAGATACAGGGGCTGGTGTAGATTTCTGTCGTTTTTGTTGGGCTTCAGCATTGGTCAAAGCTTTACGCTTTGTTTGTGCTTCAGCGACAGTTGGCTAGGGGGCATCGACATCTGTTGGTTGGGGAGCCTGCATACTTGGCGTGCTTGCCGATATGTCAGTTTGTTGCTGCAAAAATGGGAATAAGATTGGATATTTAGCAGTAAAAAATGTAAAAATAAGAGAATACCTCTAAAGGGGGAGTAGAGGTTGTGGTGCTTGGTAAAGTTGCCGATGACAAACCAGCTGTAGCTTGCACACCCTGATAGTTGTGTGTTAAAGTAGAGTATATCGGCAGAAAACAGAGTAAGCTAGGATATTACCTTAAAAGCCTTGATTAGGCTTGAAGCAGCAGCCTTTGGAGAAACCCTGGATGTTCCCAGTCTTGGTCTGGAAGTGATGGTTTTGGTGCGATCCCTTTGGAAGGTCAAGGCTTCTAAGGTGGGGGCGTTATAGCCGATTACTGAGACCGGAGAGGCTGAAAGGAGGTTGAAGGGTTTTCCACTTTTGCTTATCGGTGGAACTGGATCATCGGCCTGTTTCAAGGAAGGTTAGCTACCGATATGCAAATACGAGGAAATAAAGAGATAAAAGTTAAAAGGAACTTACTGCATTGTCAGGAATGGCGTATTCGGGATCGATCATATGCTGATATGTGTGAACAGATGTTGAAAACAACTGTTCTTTCCACTCTTGCCACCACTGCTTATATGACTCTGTTATGAAGGATGCTGGTGACCAGGTGGAGAGATCGACATTTGAGATATCGGCATCAGGAGCAAGCCTTACTATCCTGCTCCATTTAGTTCCAGTGGTTATGATTTCTTTGGGTTTTATCACATCGGCATAACATAACTTGATTGGTAATTGCCCAAAAGCCAGCTGGCGGGATACTGCCGATGGATTGTAAAATTCATAAGTAATGTGGGAAGCTTTCCCGCTACCAAATGTGTTGACTGGAATTGCTTTGGGGGTGATAATGGCCATCATAAGATCGTTGTCTTGGTTCAGATCACTATCGGCGAAATTGAAAAGGAGAGGGAACTTGTTGTCCTCATCAATGTAAGGTACCCAAGCCCTAAGGTCACGAGGGAGGCCATGGTAGAAAGTCTGAAAAAATCTGCCGATTTGATCTTCATTAGTATCTGTTCCGGGAAGGACAATTATGGCTTCACCGAAGTTGAGAGGAGGGCGTGTTGCTGGTTCATCATCTCTGAGGACGTAATCTTTGGGAATTTCTCGTGGGAATTCTTGA
The DNA here is from genome assembly GCA_022457205.1 of Saccharum spontaneum. Classification (NCBI taxonomy): domain Eukaryota; kingdom Viridiplantae; phylum Streptophyta; class Magnoliopsida; order Poales; family Poaceae; genus Saccharum; species Saccharum spontaneum. The sequence continues at coordinate 436,910 of CM039605.1, read as the reverse complement.
GCAAAGAGATCCCACTGTAAACGCTTGTGCATGTGAGCGTTTAACCACATATTGACAAACCACCATGGGCCTCCCAGATTGCCGATGGGTTCGCCAAGTATAAGCTTCTGAGATACTTGATGGAGAAGGTGGTAGGTTGAGCTCAGGAGATATCGGCCAAGTGGGAATCTGACACCATTGGCTAAGAGTTCTGCTGCTGGGAGGAAAGCATTAGTTGGTCCTACCGATCGACCGCAGAAAATAAACTTTTCCAGCCACATGTTCAGGAATATGGCATGTTCCCTTTGATTGACGGTGCCAGTCTTTTGGTACTCTTGGATGTAGCCTGTCCAGCCGCCGATGTTGCGTGTATTAACTCTGTATTCAGCTTTTCTGCCAAAAATATGGCCTTCATCGACAGTTGAGATGTCCAAGCCTGTGAGCATATAGACATCGGCAAGAGTAGGGGCGCATGGGCCATGACCAAACATGAAGGTGTTGGTGGTATCTGACCAAAATTGAGCGGCAGCTATCATCATGGATTCATTCTTTTGTATATCGGCAATAGATAGCCTGATACACTGATCTATCTTTCGTTCTGCCCAGAACACTTGCATTGATCTGTTGACCCTCAAGAACCAGTTTTTCCACCCTTTGGTGGGTTTGGGCCAAGAACGGAACGTATCTTTTCATAGATTCAAAGAAAAATTTTAAGATTTGAAGGGAATGCGATTTGCCTCTGCATTGATTAGGTCAGTTGGATCTGGGTCACCCATTGGACCTAGGCAATGGAGAGGAGGCTGATGGGTTGGGATCACCAGTGTGTTGCGTAGTTCCTGAGTTTGGAGGACCGAGAAAATGGAGAAGAAAGGAAAATGCTAACTGTAAGAACTCGCAGGGAACCGAAAGGATTAAAGTAAAAGTGATAAGAAGAAGAACGAACCGCAGGGACATCGAAGTTAACAGCCATAGCTTCGAACGGGTGAAGGCACGAGCTGGGAGGTTGAAGATGACGGTGGCTCTTGTGAGTTGAGGATGCACGGTTGTTGGTTAGGGTTGCCGCCGGAGTAAGAATGCCAGAGGATGGAGTTTGAAGGTAGAAGATGAACAGCCCGGAGAAATCTATTTATAGGCCATTTGGGGTAGGGGTATTCTTGACTTATCTCTATGCCGTATGCGGATAGATCGAGGTGGTTCAGTTGGATATGGTAACTGTTCGCACGACAATCAAGGGATGGTACAGAAGATTTGACGGCAAGTAATCATGACTTGAAGGATATCTCAATACAGGATTTTTTCGGTTTTAAAAAGTGATGCGTTGTGGTAAGATCTTGCTGATGGATTGTTATTTTGGTATCTCAACCGTAATTAAGGTAAAGAAGGTTGGAAAATGTGCGATATTTATTGAGATACATGAATTAGATCTAGATTTGATTAAATCTGGTAACAAATCATGTTATGCTGGGAGAATGGGTTGAAGAAATAGGTAACAGCAAACATCAGTTGGAGTAAATTTCGGAGCATCAGTATCTTATACTCCGAAATTGGGGGGCATGTGTTGACATCGTTTTTAGCACGTGTCAAGGTAATTAAGAAGGGTCAATCAACAAAGGAAAGATTACCGTGTGGATTGATAGCCAAGGAGAATAGGTTTGTTTTTGAGTGGTGGCAGCGTATGGATTTAACTTGAAGGGTTGCCGATGAGGTTAAGAGTATTGTTGCCGATGCCGATGAAAGAGGATTTGGAGACTACTGCCGATGCCGATGAAAGAGGATTTGGAGACTACTGCCGATGAGACAGGGGATGTACCGATGAAGACTGCAGCCGATGAAACAGGGAATGTACCGATGAAGACTGCAGCCGATGAAACAGGAAATGTACCGATGGAAGGAGCTTGAAGGCTGCTGCCGATGGAACAGGGACTGTAACATTGAAAAGGAGGTCGATGAGAGCACCATCGTGATTGAGGCGGACTATAAAGTAAAATAGGAGTTAGTTTCCTTGTGTACGTCTAGTAGAGTCTGAGTTGTATCGAAGTCATGTTTTTTCCTTAGATTTGGATTTAGTGTCATAGTCGTATTTGGTTATGTTTCTATAGATCAGGGTATAAATATAGAGTGAAGGGCAATGTAAGAAGGGATCAATCAATACATCAAAAAACAGCTTTTACTCTTATTTACATCTACTTTCGGTGACTTCGTCAATTTGCATATTTTCCTTTTTATGAGTTCTCATCGATTCGGCGAGTTGCATTGCTCTAAGTGCAATCTTCGATGATCCTCGAGTTCTGCGTGAGTACCTCTTGGCCGTGACTTCCGGGCGTATCACTGTTGTCAGGACCAAAGTGCTCGTATCTTCATCCTTGTCGATTAACAGGTCAAATCGACTGGCACGCTTTGGATATCGACTTCGGGCCCTTTGTGTTTGCAGATTCACTTTTGCATCAACATCTCTTCTCATCACCAGGCGCCATCATCATCATAACCATTGTTCCCATAATATTGGCCATCATGTTGGGTGTGGTATCCTTCATCATCATAATCATAGGTGTCATCTTTATTTTCGTCACCACTATAGTCTGCTCCACCAATGTTATCCTAGAGAAGTTATAAAATTATTTTTATAAGCATATGAACTAGCTTGAATATATATAAGATAGATTTTGCAATACTTTCAGGTATGGCATGAATATATTTGGAACACACTTAATACTTACATGTTCAGATGCATGAGGAACAGTTTTCTCATGCTCTCTAGAGAATGCAACCTCAGATTCAGAAGTAGGCTGCATGTCATGCATATGTTAGTTTATACTTTGAAGGTCAGTTCATTTTAATAATTTGTGCTATGTGAAGTAGCAGTTAAACTTACCAAGTTATTTGCAGTTTCCTGAGCTAAGGCATCAAAGCCCATTCCTTGTTTAGCAGCAAGTGCCTGTTAAAACATCATGGTTAGCAATAGGTATTTATTTGTATGCATATATTTATTCCAACGATAGTTACCCGCACAACATGTTCAAGACTGCTATATTCTTTTCGCAGCTGCAGATTTTCCCTTTCAAGTCGCTTCTCTTTAGCAGAAAAAATGGTTGTGCACTTCTTTTTCTTGTCTTGATTGCTTCCTCCTCAGCAACACTAATTGCTCCATCACCAATTCCTAGCTTACCATGCGGCATTCTACCTGCACACTCATAAATGACACTTGCATCTAATTCTAGATGCTCAATTTTAATCATGCTCAATTTTAATCAGACTCCCCATGCCTAGTCCATCTCTCATACCCCAACTGGAAACCATTGCGGCAGAAATGCATTTCCATTTCATCCCTTTTCCTCTTGTGGCGACAATCACACTTAGTACATGGACATTTAGATCTCCCATCTATAGCAGCTTCAGGTAATGAAAAGGCATGGTCCAGAAAGGTGTCCAAACCAGCTTTCCAAACTAGAGTAAACAAGCTACCTTTCCATTCATTGTACATCCAACTATGATCCTCACCCATGGAACATACCTACCTAAATATTAGAATTCACGCTTTAGGAAAAAATCAAATTACTTTCATGGAAAGAAAAGAAAACCTCATATATGCATGGTTCACATAGTGTCACAGCAGTCAGCTTTCCACCCACACATAAATAATTGTAGTGCTGCAAGAAAATTAATTTGCTGCACACAGAGAGGGATGGAGGGAGAGAGATGGATAGTAGAACCAGACCTTAAGTTCTCTGTTTGCGTTCACACCAACACCGATCACCTGCCCAATCTCCAGTCACCGGCACCTTAGCACACCATCACACTATATGAGGGCAATCATGCTGTAATACTCTTGAAAAGAGCTTTTTTGTGATATAATGATGGAGGGACTATTATTTGAGAGAAGAAAACGTTTTTTGTGCACCCAAAAAATTAAAAAATGGCTTATAATACACAGTGCAGTTCACAGTAAATGGTGGCAGGTATGAGCTGCACGGTGTGACCTCATATTTAGAATAGATAGCACAGCCTGAAGATTCAACTCATGCGAATCAAATCAGCTAGCTAGAACAACAATTCAGGAGATGAACTATATGGGGGCTGCTAACTGTTCCTGATCTGAAATTCTAGCTTGTACGATTTGCAACTGAGCAACAACAGATCAGTAATTGATGTGTGAATTTATATAGTCCTGTTCTAAGGTGCCAATTTCATTATAAGAGATACTTTTGTAGTACTGACTGGTTACCAACACGAATTTGAAAGGTTGTAAAATTATGTGCTATTCATGTATCTGGTACTTGTTTTTTTCTAGTTATGTTTAATCAGTTAGGCTTCAGTACGTGCTTAATATCAGATCTGACATTAAGCTAAGGCTTCAGTCCAGGTATATAGCAACTAAAAGCAATGACTTAAACCTAACAGTAAAGCTTCAATAACTAAACCCCAATTACAAGGCAGCAATAGTCGTCAGACAAAGATGAATGTAGATTGTAGGTTGAATATAAAACCTAATAAAAAGACCTATCATTGATATCCAAAGAACAACAGTAGGGTTCTTGACCATGGAGGATATGGCACAGAATAGGACAGGAAAGGGGTTCGTATTATACCTTGTGAAGAAGATGAGCATGTCTGGCGGCACAGATGCTGATTGATTTAGTCCGCGGGAGCTCGGTGCCGGCGAGCGGAATGAGATGTGCTTCGCCCCTCCTGTAGGAGGGTCTCAGCAACTAGCTGCACCCTATGATCACGCTTCGATTCAATCGGAGTGGCGGCGGCGATAAAACCTCTAAGAGGTTCAGTTGGGAACGTGGCCGAGAGATTCAGGATATGCGGCGTTTTTAGGTGCGACGGCGGGAGATTAGGCTTCAATTCACGCTAAAACCTATCTGACTTCGCGCTAAAAGTATTGGTAGTTTGCTGCCTCGTTCTGATTTTGGGACTATAAGATTCCATTTTATTGAGAACTAAAGGATTATATTCTTACCTTGACAAACAAACAAGTTGTAGCCCAGTGGTAGAACGCCTTGTTTGGGCAATATTGAATATTGATCCTGGGTTCGAGTCATCAATGCAGCAAGGTTTTTGAACTTTTTGCACTTATTTTCAGGTAAGGTTCTTCCATGTTATTTCTTTTTTCCAAGAAAAATACTAGAAACAAACTAATGATTACATTTTTTTGCGAGGACAAACTAATGATTACATGAATGTACTTACTAGAACTTTACAATTATGAGGTCACTAAAAATTATGTTTAATTCAAATATCAAAATGTAAACCTATAGTCAGTGTTATGTTTTAATATTATATATATTACATATAAAGCACGCGTGTGTTCTCAACCCATGAGGTTAGACAAGGCTAGAAGAGGGACATTATATACGAAATAATTGTATCGTGCATTGACAATTGCACTTGTGCTTTATGCACCACCAAGAACTTAGTATAGTTATAAAAATCATGAGAGAAAGATCTATGTTTTTCAATGCTATTCTTAGAAGAATAATAATGAATCATCAAAGTGATATGTTTTGTAAAGTATAAGTGGTCTTTCAAATATTTATATCTTTGACCATCTATTTAAAAAATTATATAGGTTCATGGTATAATATGATTTATTCTTTTAGATTCACTATGAAAAATACTTTCATAATATATAATTCATATGTGTAATAGTAGATAAATGCACATGCATTGCCCTAGGGTCCTATTTTTTTTACAAATATCTAAGATGATCGATTCGATCATGACAAGCACCAATAGTAGATGCCTCCATTTTATTTTAGAAGCGCTTTGATGTCGTGGCCGGCGGAGCCAGTGAGGCAAACGGGTGGACGGGTAAGGGAAATTGGATTTACAATTCACTTCTTAATTGATCCAACATATATAAGGCCTATATACATAAGCCGAATATAGAATACTAGCAAAGGCCGACGGTGTCACTAAGACCGTTGGCAATTAATTTGCCCTCTCGGCCCTCTAGTGTAGTAATCGACGGGTCGACATCTAACGCTCGGGAATAGTTTGTACCTTCAGCTATTCAATACAAAGACCGACAGTGTCACTAAGATCATTGGCAATTAATTTGCCCTCTCGGCCTTCTAGTGCAGTGCCCGACGGGTCGACATCTAATGCTCGGGAATAGTTTGTATCGTCGGCTATTCAAAACAAAGACCGACGGTGTCACTAAGACTGTTGGCAATTAATTTGCCCTCTCAGCCTTCTCGTGTAGTGCTCGACGGGTCGATATCTAACGCTCAGGAATAGTTTGTACCGTCGGCTATTCAATACAAAGACCGACGGTGTCACTAAGACTGTTGACAATTAATTTGCCCTCTCGGCCTTCTCTTGCAGTGCACGACGGGTTGATATCTAATGCTCTGGAATAGTTTGTACTGTCGGCTATTCAATACAAAGACCGATTGTGTCACTAAGACTGTTGGCAATTAATTTGCCCTCTCGGCCTTCTAGTGTAGTGTCCGACGGGTCGACATCTAACGCTCAGGAATAGGTTGTGTAACGTCCCGCCTCCTCGAGGCCGGGCCCGCTTACATCTGGCTGCTTTCTAGGACATAGACTGACCTCACAGACCAACACAAGTCTTTTCTGCGCACTTTGTCCTCACTCGTGCGCACCCGGGAAGAACTTCCCGGTCGGTCACCCATCGCTCCAGGCCAAGCACGCTTAACTTTGGAGTTCTTTCGAGATGGGCTTCCGGAAAAGAAGTTGCAACTTGTTGGTACGAGTATCCTATTAATCCTGTTAAGCCTTGGGCCAGGATGTTACATCCTCACCCCCTTAAGAGACCGACGTCCTCGTCGGTCAATCCCAAGCCAGGAACGTCCTCTCTTGGCCACGTCCGTGTGTCCAGTGCCAGCGCATATGCCATGCTGTGTGACCACTCTGGGTCCACACCAGCCATGCGCACCATGCCTGCGCAACAGCGACACACGCGCCCGTGAAACCGCGAGAGTCAGCTCTGATACCATTATGTAACGTCCCGCCTCCTCGAGGCCGGACCCGCTTACATCTGGCTGCTTTCTAGGACATAGACTGACCTCACAGACCAACACAAGTCTTTTCTGCGCACTTTGTCCTCACTCGTGCGCACTCGGGAAGAACTTCCCGGTCGGTCACCCATCGCTCCAGGCCAAGCACGCTTAACTTTGGAGTTCTTTCGAGATGGGCTTCCGGAAAAGAAGTTGCAACTTGTTGGTACGAGTATCCTATTAATCCTGTTAAGCCTTGGGCCAGGATGTTACAGGTTGTACCGTCGGCTATTCAATACATATACCGACGGGTAGTGTAGTGCCCGACAGGTCAACATCTAACGCTCGGGAATAGGTTGTACCATCAGCTATTCAATACATATACCAACGGGAGAGCTTATAACCGTCGATAACATGTTAACTGTCGGCCTTTCACATTTTCCCCCAACTACCCGTCGGCTATTATACTTCCCTGACAGCATAGGGTGTGTTTCTAGTAGTGTCCAGGGGTCAGGGGCCTTGTTTATATAGCCCTCTAGGAAGCACCACAGCCCTCGGATCAAACCGACCTTGATCTACGATTATTATTGATCCTCAAAGGCGGTGGAGGCATGATCCAGGAGGTGGAGCCTGATTGGCTCTGCAGGTGGGGCGGGCGCCCCAACCCCTTGGGCGGCCGCCCGGCTTCTAGGCCGGTTTCACCTCCTGTTTTGTCTAGAGCCTTCTCATACCTTCTAGATTACAGAAAAGTTATGCGTAGCCCTTTTGTCTCTATGTAAACCTGACATGTGGGCCTTTCTTAGTTCTTTTTAGCTAACGCCCTGCAGAAACAGACATTCACCAAAACTCATGGAATTATGTTAGTAAACCTCCTATATCTAAGTGGTAATTATTGTTTAGTTCTTTTTCATGCTATGTTGACGGTTAAAAAATGATACTTATCTACCGTCAACAGCCGGCATGGCCAAATTTTTGTCAGGAATTGCACAAAGCCACACTACATGTACCCTTGACTTGGCTGAGAATGAGAAGTTAACAAAAAAGCCTAAGGTAATTACCGTAAGTATCAGGAAGCCAACAATGGACGATTACAAAAATGTCCTTGATAAATACGTGCCTGGAAGGCCTCTACTCAAGTGGGATACACTCAAGAAGATCTCAGCTGGTGTTAAAAGGCTACATGACTGGTACATGAGAGCATCCTCTATTGGCATCGACACCATCAATGTGTCTATACCACCAGCTGCATTTGTTAGTGGCAGACAAACGACTGTTATTACCTTCGAGGACATATGGTTGATGATGAACCTCTAGAGACTCAATGTACAGCTCATAACTGTGTTTGCATTGTAAGTGTCACTCATACTAACACATGCATGTGTTATTATTAGTGAGTTGTATCCATTTTTAATATCTTACATGTACGTGCGCCTTGCAGAATGCAATATGATCAGTAGGAGATGTGTTACGATCTAAATCCTAATTCTAATACCAGTCAAAGGGTTGGGTATTTGAAACCAATAAAAATATGTGAGGAGCAGCGCATGTTCAGAATCAGGGATGATCACGAAGACTTATAGGGTTTACAAGGTGAAGAACGGGAGAAGAAAAAACAAAACTTAAGAAGGAGTTGGAAGCCAGATACACCTTGTACCTAGGACACGCAATGCTTCAGTTTCAACACTGGGAATCCATAGTGGTCCCCTACAACTTTGGGTTAGTGTGAGTTTGCATATATCAAATTAATTTTTTTAGTATACACATGCATCACAAATTTGATTCATGCAGGGACCATTGGATCTGCTTTATGATTTTTCCTAGGCCTGGATAGGTGTTGGTATGTGACTCCACAGATTACCCAACTACAAGCTATGGAACATTCGTGAGGCACTTAGAGCTGTAAGTCGAGATTTTGCATGCAGACTTTAATCGATGAGATATTAAGAATAACAAGGTGATTCTATTTGAGATTATAGGACATATAGGTATTACAAGATTAAAGGTGGAAGGTGCGAGTCATCAACACAAGGGCAGCCATTGAAAATACATCATAACTAACCGGTACATATGAAAATTTATGAATACATATCATACATGTACAATACATAGGACGATGTTGCAAGTAAATAACCACTTTCCGTTATATAGTGCCACAAGCAACCACTCGGATCGATCCACTGTGGATTCTACGTGTGCGAATTCATGAGAGAGAACGGACGATACGTCAACAACCCTTCTAAGGTAATATAAGTAATAGTCATGTATGTATTTCGGACATTAAATTTGCAAATGTATTATCAAGTGTAAATATATAATGTTTATAAACCTCCTTTCCAAAAATTTGATGAAAAAAGGCTAAGCACATGACGGAACGTGCTTTGTACAACATAGTTGAGGACATGTGCTCATTCATCTTGAAAGAAGTCATTCCATGCGAAGGGAAATATCGTGATGCTACCAGCGTCTTAGCACGCCTAGAGTATAGAATGCTCACAAATATTAGTAGGCTTCAACTTAGTCGAGACAGTTATTAGAGAACGGGTGAACACTTTGATGTATATAATGTGTGATGTATAGATACTCTTGTAACTTTATGTTTGTGAGCACGAAACTTTGATATATATAAATGTATGTATGAAATATTTAAATTGCATATTGCTATATTTGAACACCATCCAATAAGGTTTAGTAGTTCCAATATCAATGTATATGTATATATTTAATAAAATAAAAATATCCAACATCACAGGCGGTTGCTTAAGAACCGCCTGTGGAAATCCATCTCCACAGGTGGCTCACTTAGTGAACCGCCTATGAAAATGATCCATTTACATTGGTGGTTCACTAAGTGCGCCGCCTGTGAAAATAGATTTCCACATGTGGTTCATACGCAACCGCCTGTGATGTTGTCCCATTTCCACTGGCCTTCAGTGCAGGCGGTGCTGGAAAACGCTAGTAAAAATGGGTATAGACCCCGCCTGGTATAGTACGTGTCTGTACTAGTGAAACACACTCATAGTTAATGTTGGTAGCGCTTGCCCAACAGCCTTAATTAGAACTTCTTTTACTGCCGCTGACATATGTTTCTTCGTAAAATCATTCATTCTCTTTGTCAGCCGTTCTTTCAGGGGTTGGAATCTCTCACCTTTCATCCTACCCGAGGGGGTAGGTAAACCCAGGTACCTTGCTTCAAAGACCATAGCATCGACCCCTAGTAGGTTCTTCACCTGAATCTGTTCTTCTAAGGGATCCCCACCTTTGAACATTATAGAGAACTTGGACTTATTAATTAGTTGTCCTATGCAGGACTCATGTTACAATGACTTCTTTCACCTGCCTTGCTTGCTCCACATTTGCTTTAAAAAACAGAAGCGTGTCATCAGCAAAGAGAGGTGTGAGATGCCCGGAGCATTCCTATAGATCCTCAGCTCTTGCAACAGGTTCTGTTGTACTCTTTGGTTGATCAATTTTGAGAGTCCATCGGCAACAAATAGAAACAAATAAGCGACAGCGGATCACCTTGGCGGAGACATCGGGATGGAGTGAACGGATGATGACAACACGCATTGAAGCGAACCTTGTACTGGACCGTTGACACACACGTCATAGCATGGTCCACCCATTCACTTTGAAAGCCCAGCTTCCGAAGAACTTTGTTCAAGAACCTCCAATCTACTCGGTCATACGCTTTGGATAAATCCAGCTTATACACGCAGAACTCACTTCAACCATCCTTACTACAACTATAGGAAACGGACGATTTACCGGGTGTAAAATGGTTTGTCGGGTGCTTTTTATCGGGCACCCGGCAAAGGCATTATTAGTCGAGTGCCAGCCCCATGACACCCGGCAAAGAATGCCCCAGCAAACCAGCCTTTGCCGAGTGCCGGACACTCGGCAAAGTCCAGCCTTCGGCAAAAATTGTCCTTTGCCGAGTGCGGGCACTCGGCAATGCAAGGTCGTTGGCAAAGGTGGTCGATGTGACCATCTCCACCAGTTGTCATCCTTTGCCGAGTGTT